>JAEMOT010003066.1:6290-31968 GCA_019297695.1 Apostasia ramifera | reverse complement strand
AAAAAAAAAAAAAAAAAAAAAAAAAAAAAAAAAGAAAGAAAAAAAATCTAGCAGAGGAAGAGCAGGGCGGTACTGTGGAGAGGTCCTCAGCACAATGCTTTCTTCTACTCGAAATCCGCGCTCCACGTGGCATTACGTTATTGGCCGTTCCTTTACGTGTTGCCCCCCTTTGTTCCTGCCCTGCCCCTCGAGCTCTCGTCCGTAGGCGAGACCAGCAGTCGCTTTCGTGAACGACACGATCCGCCTCCCCCTCACCCGGACCCCTCTCTCTTTCTCTCTCTCTCTCTCTCTCTTAATTTACGAAGAAAATCACTTTATTAGCTCTTATAGAAGACGCAATAATTATTGCATTTAATTAAAATTTTTATATGATAACAATCTTACTTAAAAATAATAATTTTACTTATATATAAAAAATTGCATGCAAAAAATACTAATGGTCTATAATATTAAATAATTAAGATATTTATCTACATATCATACTATTTAACTTTATTTATACATTACTCATTCATTCTTAACTAATTACACTATGCACACTCAAAATATTATAAAATCTTACATACACATATTTTAACTTATTTCCATTATAATGAGTAATCATAATTTTTTAATAACCTAACTATAGCCATTCATTATATTATTTAAAATATATTTAAATATATTTTGAGTGAAAATCCTAAAACCTTGATGTTTACGTGATGGCAAGGGAAGGAGCATCTGCGACGTAAATTGATTTTAGGACAAATTAGCGCTTTAGTGTGGCATTGAAAAAAAAAATAAATATAATTTTAATGATTTACTAACGAAATATTTTTTTTTAAATAAATTTAACTGAGATTTAATTCAAGTGTGCGTATGTAAGCTTTATAATATTTTAAGTGTGCATATTGTAATTAACTAAGAATAGATAGGTAATGCATAAATAAAATTAAATGGTGTGATATGTAGTTAAATATTTCTAAATAGTTTATATACATTAGATATATAGTTGTCTCATATTGAAAAGAAAAATAAAGTTATAAATATTCAAAAAAAAATTTATAAATATTGCATTTAATTAAAATTTTTATATGATAATAATTTCACATTGATAAAAAATTAATTTTACTTATATATAATAAAATTGTCATATAAAAGTACTAATTGTTAGATAGTTTATAATATATTAGATATGTGATTGTCTGTATTAAGAAATGAAGTAAATTTATAGAAATTATAAAAAATTCTATAAATATTTGCATTTAATTAAAATTTTGGGATAATTTCACTTATGTTTCCGAAGTTTACTTGACTTGCCACGTAGGTTCATAATTTTAAAAATATATCAGACAGGTCCCCAAAACTTACTGTATAAATCATTATGGTCCTTAATATTTATAAAAAGCTTCAAATAAGATCCAATTAAACATTTTCAGTTAAACATTATATTAAATCAAAATTTTAATTAAGAAATCATATATTTTTTAATGTAAAATTATAATTGTAATCCTGGTCCTCGCATGCGTAGACTACCTGTGCAGGAGTCCGCGCAGGCGGCNGCGGCGACCGTGCGCTGCCGGCCACCAGCGCGCGGACGCTGGCCTGGCGGTCAGCCAGAGATCGGAAATATGAATGGGTAAAAAAGGTTATTTTCGTAATTTTAGCAGCGTTTAACGGATACCATCATAGAAGGACCACAATAATCTATACGGTAAATTTTTAGGACCTGTCTGACATATTTTCAAAATTATGGACCTGCGTGGTATCGAGTAAACTTAAAAGGTCTAAGTAAAATTTTCCCTAAAATTTTTATATGATAATAATTTTACATAAATAAAAAAAATTTAATTTTACTTATATATAATAAAATTGTCATATAAAAAATACTAATTGGTTATAATATTAAACAGTTTGTCATATACTAAGTATGTGATTATCCTATATTAAGAAATAAAATAAAGTTATAGATATTTATAATGATTTTATTTATGTGTTTATTAATTTAATATAAAAATTAAACATGTAAATTTTTTCAGTAAATTATATTGAGTTTAATAAATATTTAATAGTCTTTAACGGTATTGGGACATCACGAAACTTAATTTATCAAGTCAGATATTTATTTTATAAATTTAATTTTATTTTATAATTATATTTATTTAATTTTAAAATATTATTTTAGTGAAAAGTTACTCATTGGAAATTATAAATTTAATAGACATATTTCTTAATTAAAAATTTATTTTCAAGTGCCTTTTATTATTAAACTGAATACTTTCTGCAATTTTATTTAATTAAAGAGTTTTTGTAGTTTTATTATATCATAAAAGTTGCTTGCTTTTACACCATAAATTTCTCTTTAAAAAAATGTCAATCACATCTCAAAGATTTGTAATTTTTTTAATATTTTTTTACATATAATATTTGAGATTATTTGTAAAGAATCTAAAATAATAATCCCTACGAAAAACCCATAAAGAATTCTTTCAACTTAACTATTATCACATATTATTGATAATTAAAAATTTATATTTTAATTATACATTAATTTATATTTTAATTATACATTAATTTATATTTTTAAAATTCTTTTATTTAGCTTCCTAATATTATTTAAAAATCTTTCACTTAGGCAAATAAAAGCCTAAATACTTATAACTTTAATTAAATATCACATTAAGAAAAATGATATCTTTTTTTTTTTTTTTCAAAAGAATGACATGAACCCTATCAGTAATTTGCCCTATCTATTATCATAAATAAATTTGATCATTATAATACATAGAGAAAATATCAAATATATAACAAAATAACATCAAAATTCATGTAAGATTAGAAAATACACACAAAGATATTTTGACAAGCAAATTCATATAAATACATATAAAAATTATCAAGTTTGGACCAATTAAATATTTAAATTTTAAAAGCCTGCTATAAAATTAAAAACTTTTAAGGGAATTCAATGTTCTAAAAAAATATTATTTGATTTAATGATATATATAAATAATTTTTTTTAAAATTAAAAAATTATTACTTAAAAAATAACATAATAATTAGGTAGTAATATTAAAACAAATGCCTCCAAAATTTTGTGTTCACAATTTATCATGATGGTCTCTTCAAGCCACCAGCAACTTGATGCTATGATTCTTAGATTGAATTTTTTTTGATAAAAATTTAAGGCACAGTTTTGTTGGAGGGTAAAAAATGATTTGAAAAAATTTTATGAAAATTTTTAAAATTATATATTATTTAAAATAAAGTGAGTTAAGTATATTAAAAATTATATTAGACGTAAAATAAAGCATATGATTGTTTAATGTTGAAATTTATATAGGATGAGAAATAAAATATTTTTTATTTTTAAAATAAAATAATATTTTTAGTTAGGGAAATTTCCCCAATCAAATAGGGCCTAAATATTTGAAGTTCTTTTTTCTTTCTTTCTTTTATAGTTGCCTCGGTTTGATTCGTAGTTAAATTAGTCATGATCATTTTTTTAATTTTTTTTATAAAAATATATAGTTATTTTTAAGATATATATATGATGAAAAATAAAGTAAGTTAATTATAAGAATATTAAATAAAATTTATTTCAGCTTATTTTATATATTTATTTTTAATTTTATCTCTCAGTATTATAATTTTTTTATTTCATTTAAAAGTTATGATAGTAATGCAATGTGCATTTTACTTATGGACCCACTCTTCTCTCTCCACTCTCCTGCTTTAGGGCTGGTAATATTATATGAAAAATGCTATGGAGCTTTAATAATTAATTAATAAACTAATTTATCATAAATTATATCTCTAATTCATCGAATTATTCAGCATATTTACTTGTTATATTCGAACTCAACTAGTTTATAATAAGAAATTTATTTAATTTGTAACATTTGGCTAGCTTTTCTAGCTTATATATGTTTAAGATATTGCTACTCATCGTGTCAAAAATTATAATTTATATATATGTGTATATATATATATATATATAATAATAATAATAATAATAATAATAATAATAATAATAATAATAATAATAATAATAATAATAATAATAATAAGAAGAAGAAGAAGAAGAAGGGTAGGAAAAAAATAACCGGTAATTGAGCTATACATTTTTAACAAGATAATTGATCATTTATATTTAAACAAACATTAATTGAATTGCTAAAATCAAGTTCCATCGATGAAAAAAAAAATTTAAATATGAATTCGAGTTGAGATTGACTCCATCAACTCAACTCCTATCTCCTTCTCAACCTTAGAATATCGACAAATCTGATTTCTTGAACATATATAAACTGATTCCTTTTAGTTTTGGATTGACTTCTAGTAAGCTTTGCAAACTGCTACATATATATAATGACAAATTAATATAGCTAATGCATGTTATAATAATTAAATATGTGTATCAATATATATATGACTACAACTACATGAAAGAAATTCGGACAAATGACGAGTTTGATCATTTGAGTTTTAACCCAACCCAAATCTAGTTTGAGCCAAACTTTGATCTTGTTTAGTTATAACCATCTCAAAAAATGTATATTAATATTTTAATAATTTTATTTCATATTTAATATAAATAAATTTAATATTAATATTAATTTTATTTTACATTTTATATAATTTTAAATGTTAAAATAAATTTTTATTAATTTTATAAAATAAAATATTTTTTATTTGTTTATTCAAAAATCTCGCAACCAATAAGTAAAATTTATTAGAATTTCTATCAAAAAAAAAAATTATTAGAATTCGAATCTACATGACAACACTTTCTTTTAACCGGTACTCTCCCGCAAGCGAGTTTGCCTTCTCTCTCTCTCTCTCTCTCTCTCTCTCTCTCTCTCTCTCTCTCTCCAGTTTCTATTTGTTCTCTTGAAGAGGCAGCGTCGACCAGTTCCCCATTCTCCGCTCCTCTCCCCTTCTCCCATGCATCCCTCCTTCATGGAGACAGAGGATCAGTACTACCATGTTCTGCCGGAGCTCCGGCAGCTCATGTTGCTCGGCGGGAAGGCCCCACTTATTCCGGCGGCGGACCACCTCTACTCCATGCTCGCCGTCGCAGCCGACAACGGTCCCGCTGCGCCGGCGCCATTTCCAGCTACGTTTCTGCTCCCCGAGCGACAGTCTCTCCATCCGCCGCCCCTTGCCGGAAGCAACAATGCTTCCAGTTCCGTCAGCAACGGCGGCGCCGGCGGGTTGTATAACTCTTCTCAGCGGTGGCCGAGGCAGGAGACGTTGACTCTTCTGGAGGTCAGAGCCCGGCTTGACCCGAGGTTCCGGGAGCCCGGCCAGAAGGCTTCCCTGTGGGATGAGGTCGCAAGGTCCGAGAGACAGAATTAGAAAAATAAATATTTAATTAAATTGCATTTAAGCCTTTTTATTAATATTTTAAATTCTTTTTTTCACTCCTCTCATATAATTACTGATCTAGGAAAATCACAGCAAAATTAGCTACATGAAGAGCATATATATCTAATGCAACGAGAAAAATGGAATTTAAATTAATTAAAGTTCCCAAGTTTATATTTAATCATAAATTTGGGACATATAGAATGATAAAAAAAATTTGGCAGCTATTTAATTTAAAGCTGATTGAAGCTTAGCTAATGCAACAACATACAAAATATCAAATAGTTTTAGTAAAATGCTTTTCGCCAACAAAATAAAGTAACTTTTGAGATAAAATTATATTAAAAAATAATAATTTGATAAGTGCCAACTATTGAACAAAGAAGCCTTAGACTTCAAGGCATCAATTTGTTAATATTTTTTTTTCATGATCTAATTATCACAAGAATATAATTTCCAAATATAAAACTACAATAGTATAAAAAAAAATTTTCTTTTATCTCTAAATTATAATTTGTTTACTTCAATAGATATTATACTAAAAGATAATAATATAAAATTAATAAGTCTAACATAATCTTCTCTAGCTACTACAATTCATTCGAGCGAGATAATTATATATATTTAGAACGATGCCATATATCACTGCACATTGAATTTGCATTGAATCAGCTTATTTGAATGAGAGGGTTTTTTGATGTCAAATTACATATATTAACTGTGGGATAAAGATAATTAAATACTAAATGAGATTTAAAAAATATTTTTTATTATAATTTAAATAGAAATTATATTTTAACATTAATTTGCAGGATAATGGCCGAAGAATATGGATACCAACGGAGCGGGAGGAAGTGCAGGGAGAAGCTTGACAACCTCTACAAGTACTACAAGAAGACTAGAGAAGGCAGAGCAGGGAGGCAGGACGGCAAGCACTACAGGTTTTTCCGGCAGCTGGAAGCTCTCTACGGCCCCGCAGGAGGAAAAGCCGGCAGCTTTTCCCATCACCCAAAGCGCGAATCCTCCGGTAGCCTCGCTGCCGCGGCCAGGAGCAACGGACCATCGAGCTTTGTTCATAACCTCGAAGGCCTCTGCTTTTCGACTTCCGGCGAGTCGTCGGACGAACAGGAATACGACGAAAGGGAAAGAGGAGTGAAGTCCCGAATCTCGAAGCTCGTCGACGGACAGATGAAGCGGCTGGTGGAGATACAGGAGGCCTGGTTCGAAAAGATGGTTAGGAGCCTGGAGCGGATGGAGGAAGAGAGGTGGAGGAGGGAGGAGCGGTGGCGGAGAGAGGAGGCTGCTCGGCAGGAGAGGGAGAGGCTGATCGCGGCGAGGGAGCGAGCGTGGTCGGAGGCGCGAGAAGCCGCTCTGCTGAAGGCGCTGGAGAAGATGATACGGGGAGGGAGTGGCGGCGTCCTGTCGGCACCGTCCGGCGAGAGTGAGGCGATGGAGTGCGATGGAGACGGCGGTGGGTTGATGAAGGGGACGGTGGAGAAGGAGGTTCGAAGAAGAAATGACGAGAGCTTTAATGTTGTTAGTGAGATTAATGGAAGTTGGGGTTTGGGTTCTTCGCTGCATGAAGGGGATGGATTTTAGGGTGAAGGTCATTAAATAATGTATGAGCTTTTAGTGAGTAATTAATGGTGTATGCATATTAAAGTTCATGCTTGTATGCCAATTTAAAATTATTATTATTAATTTTTATTTAATATATCACATCATATAAAAAATTAATATTAAAATTTAAATATATTTTGTATCATATATATATTTTAAAATAAAAAATTTAATTTTATTTTATTTAATGCATGCATATTAAAATAATAATTTTCATAGTTACTAACTTTATTTCATATAATATATATGTAACATTGAAGAATTTAATTTAAAATTTAAAATTTTGGACTGATTTGGATTTAAAATAAATAATTTTAAATTTATTTATAAAAATTAAGAGACTAAATTCTAATGTTTTCTAAAAAATATAGATAAGAATGGCTGCCAGCAGCAGCCATCTCCTAAGCCTCTCCTTTGCCACGTCGAAAACAAACAAAGAAAATTAAGGATTTAAATGCTTTGATTTTGCTTTCCTCTCTAAGCCCTCCTCTGTTCCGCCTCCTTCCGCTAAGCTCAGCAAGCAATAGTAGTTGCTGCTGCTGGGAAAAACAGACAAGGAAGAAGGAGAAGAAAAAGATGAAGAAAAAAAAGAAGAAGAAGGAAGAGGAAGAAAAAAAAAACTAGAGATAGAATTCAAGGCTTTATTTAATAGTATATATAATCTGCAGGTAATTTTTTCTCTAACGTTGATGTTGAATTATTATTATATTATAAATATAATTTAATATTATGAGTATATGAAAAAGTGTGATATTATGTCGTATATTCTGTCAATTGAACAAGAAAATGAGTTAGATTTGATAATTTATGAAGTGAGGTGGTATTAATGAATATTTGTATATCACGAACCGACTAGGGCGGAAAGTGTACGCCGGGTGATGTCCTAAAATGGAATCTATGATGACAAGCAGTATGGACTTTTGTTAGGCTTTTAGGTGAAAGAATATGGAAATGATAGATCCACATCACTAAACAGAATAATATTATGATATTATGAAATTAAGTGAGTTCAAGACCATGAAAATTATGATAATAATTTTAATATAAGGCATGTTGTGTAAATTTATTTATGTGTAAATTATTGAATATTACACGAAGTTACTTGTATCATTTTGATATGACATCTGAATATGTTTTGAATATTCATATTATATATTGGATATTGTTTTTACCTACTGAGTTTGTATTAATAAACTCCTATCATTTTTGGTGACAGGTGCTGCATTAGAAGAATCACGGGACATGATGTGAGGTACCGCAGGTTGCGGCAAGAAATGAATGTTAAATGATATGTTGCGTGTTGTAAAAGTTAAGTTTGACATCTTGGTTGTTGGTCGCTCAGCCCGATGTAAAGAGGGCGGTCAGCCGGGACTGTTGTGAAATAATACGCAGCGAAAAATTCGGATCGCCGGACGTGTAGTTAGTCAAATAAATCGTGCCAGATAAATATGAGAAATAATGATAATAAAAGAACGAAGCAACCACAAGAACACAAGATTTACGTGGTTCGGAGGTATTCCTCCTACATCCACGGGGAGAGCAGAGAGAGACTTTATTATATAGAAAATCAGATAGAAAGAGAACCTTACACCAATCACCTGGTTCTCGATCTCAGACGGGAGACAGAAATTGAATCTTTTCTTCTTTCAGATTAGACAATCCAATCGCTCCTTGAGCCTCAGATGATTGCCTTCAGATTCCTACGAAATCACCTCCGTAGCCGACGAAGAAGATCCAATGAAAATTACTGCTGAAATACCCAAGTGAATCACCTATTCACATTTTCCAAGAAGAAGCTTGAGAACTTGCAGCCTTCACCAGAAATCTTGATAATCCCATTTTCTTCTCTGTTTCTCTCTCTCTAATTTTTTCAGCTTACCTGATTATACCGTATTTATAATGGTAGTTTATAACAAATCTTGTATCTGATTTCCATAAAAATCTCAACAGCTTAACAAATAATCCTTATAATTAAGATTATTTAATTATTATTCAAATCACATTTTAACAATCTCCACCTTGATTTGATTAAAGTTGATATTTTTTTAAGCAGACAATATTATCTCTCTAAGTAGAAACACCCCCTCTCCCTGGGGCCTTCATACCTTAATTGCCAAATAACGAAGTCCTTTTTACCATCAAATTTCTCCACTTCAAATTTTATAATATATCGGCATATCTGCAGCACCAGAATGACAAACTACACAAAAATGCGCTCTGATACCAAATGTTGTGAAATAATACGCAGCGAAAAATTCGGATCTCCGGACGTGTAGTTAGTCAAATAAATCGTGCCAGATAAGTATGAGAAATAATGGTAATAAAAGAACGAAGCAACCACAAGAATATCAGATTTACGTGATTTGGAGGTATTCCTCCTACATCCACGGGGAGAGCAGAGAGAGACTTTATTATATAGAAAATCAGATAGAAAGAGAACCTTACACCAATCACCTGGTTCTCGATCTCAGACGGGATACAAAAATTGGATCTTTTCTTCTTTCAGATTAGACAATCCAATCGCTCCTTGAGCCTCAGATGATTGCCTTCAGATTCCTACGAAATCACCTCCGTAGCCGACGAAGAAGATCCAATGAAAATCACTGCTGAAATACCCAAGTGAATCACCTATTCTCGTTTCTCAAGAAGAAGCTTGAGAACTTGCAGCCTTCACCAAAAATTCTGATAATCCCATTTTCTTCTCTGTTTCTCTCTCTCCAATTTTTTCAGCTTACCTGATTATCTCGTATTTATAATGGTAGCTTATAACAAATCCTGTATCTGATTTCCATAAAAATCTCAACAGCTTAACAAATAATTCTTATAATTAAGATTATTTAATTATTATTCAAATCACATTTTAGGACATCACAATATATATACAGCTCTCACTAATAGAAAATAAATATTTATTTAAATTTAAATTTAATTTTATTGAAATTAACTCATGCAAAACAAATAGACTTACAAATTGGCCATTAGCAAATATTATAGAAATTATCCTTCATAAATATAATCTGACATCAGTACAAAAAATTTAGTGTGTATTTATACATATAAGTATTTCAAATTAAAATTATACATAAGATGCGACATATTTCTTATCTATTTATGTATTCTTATAAATACTATCATTTTGATTTTTATATTACATATTTAAAGTTCTTGCTTATTTATCAATTTAAAATTAATATTTAAGTTTTATTTAATATGTCACATATGATATTAATTTTAAAATATACCTATGATATTAATATTTTTTTTTAATTAATATTTTATAGCATATGTATATATATTTTAAAAATAAAAATTTTATTTTATTTTATTTGCAAACTAAAATAATAATTACCACAGTACCTAACTTTATTTTATATCATATATATATATATATATATATATATATATATATATACCTAATAAAAAATTTATATTTATTCAAATGAAATTTAACTTTATTAAAATTGATTTTTACCAACAAACACACTTACAAATTGGCTAATTGTGGATATTATAGAAATTATCCTTCATAAATATAATGTGACATCAATATAAAAATTTTAGATTGTATTTACACATGTAGCTATTTCAAATAACATAATATGCAACATATTTCTTATCCATATATGTATACTTACATCTTATATTTTGGGAATAATAATACAAGTAAATTTTGTGAATATTCTAAAATATTTATATTTTATTTTTAATTATTTTGAGATTTATAAATAATATAAATAACTTACATCTATATATTATTTTTGGTAAATTTTTGAGGTGAGTTCAAGTGTTAAATTTTACGCGGCCGCTGAGCAGCCGGTGTCGTGCGGCCGCGCGAGGCCGCCGGAGGAAGCGCGGGGAGGCGCGGCCGGAGGGTAAGGGTATAATGGTAATTTTTATATTTTTTAATAATAAAAAATAAAAAAGGGATCCAGATGATTTTTGAAAACCTAGGGACGATGATATATTTTAAAAACATGGACCTGTGTGATATAACCCTTAAACCCAGGGACCTGGGTGAAATTTGCCCTAAAATTTATTTTAATTTAATAATAATTAATAATTTATAACCTTTCATTTCTAATTAGCTTATATTATTTAAGAGAGAGAAACTGAGAGACACGTGAGAAGAGAGAGAATAGAGAGTCCAGAGGGGGGCTCGGCAGGGAAAAATTTGAGAGAGGAGGGTGAGAGAAGAAGAAGACGAAGAAGAAGAAGAAGAAGAAGAAGAAGAAGAGGAAGAAGAAGAAGAAGAAGAAGAAGAAGAGGAAGAAGAAGAAGAAGAAGAAGAAGAAGAAGAAGAGAGGAGAGAGAGAGAGAGAGAGAGAGAGAGAGATGACAGTTGGCAGCAGGAAGCAGGCAGCAGGTTACAGGAGAGATGGAGAGTGGCAAATTACACTTGAGTCCTCAAACAAATATTATTCTGAATTCAAAATTTTTCGTGGTGAATGAAAATTATATCATCTTGTGATTATTCACGGCATATGATTTAACTTAACTTGCATATAAATTAAATTTAAAGATAGTTATTTACTATTTTGAGTTATATAATTGATTTCTACATAATACTGATTGTTTATTTAATTGCATTAAATTTCATACTTATAATCTTATTATTATGTTATTTATGAATATGTTCGTGTTAACGGATTAAATGTTACATCTAAAGTGTTATACATTCAGTTGAGTTATGTGATGTTGAAAAGAGAATTAAGAACTGACTAACTTCTAAAAACATATAATTGGTTCGAGTTAAATCTGTAATGACTTATGGTCAATGAGAGCAGATAGTGATCACCGTAAGATTTTTTAAGAAAAAGGAATTATTGAGACAAGTTGCGAGTCTTAACAAAGGCTTCTACGAAAGTTAGTTAACCCGACCCTCAATTTCTATTGATAAATTATTCGTGTTATTAGAGTAGTGGTGACCGACATAATTTGTAATATTCACAAGATTTTAGTGATGGATGTGTAAATAGAATAAAAGTTTGGGCGTTAAATACATAAGATAGAAATGAAAATTGATTTTAATAACCCCAGCTTAAAATTCATCACAAGATTTTCATTTCAATTTTAAGCTGGGTTATTAATGATTTAATTTTGAGCCGATTCGACCTCAGCTTAAAATTGAAATGAAAATTTTTTATTCGATCTCAATTCAATTCAAAAAATAAAAGAGAAAAGTTCGATCAAATCTCGATCTGAATTAGATCTGACTCATTTGTTATCAGTTTAAACTTGATTTGACTTTCAATTAATTTTTGAGCTTTTAACCAAATTTTATATTTTTATATATTTGTTTATTCAATTAGTTTAAACTGTGGCTATTTGTCTTGATGTAATATTTAAAAATAAGGTAAAAAAAATTAATTTACCATAACATAGTTTGAATAATAGTTATGATAAAAATTTTAATGAAACTTTTCATTAAATTATTATAAAAAAATATTATACAAAATTTTGTTACATATATAAATATATATATACATCTTTTATTTTTTAATCAATTGAACTTCAAGCTACCTCAATTCAATTCTAGGTTGACTCAAAATTGAATTGATAAAGAACTCAAGCAAAAATAATGGCTCGTTTGTTTGCTTGTTTGGATCGAGTGTAGCTCATTTGATCCAAAATTCAATTTAATTTAAAATAAAAATAAAAATGGGCCCATCCCAACTTCGCATTTTAAGATAAAATTAAAGAGTAAGATTTTTTTTGTACTAATTTCATCACTGGTCTTAAAGATAGATTTTTTTTTTATTTTGCATCTTATTTATCATTTAGTTCAAATGAATAATTTTTAATCAATCATATTCCATTTACTTTATGGAATTGATTGAAATATTCTTGAATCGTAAGTAAAAAAAAGTAAAAAGAAAAATTTTTTGATCTTCAAGCATAATTAACTTCAAGAAATTAAATTTATTTTTAATTGAGCACAAATATTTTGAATAAAACCACGGGATTGAGAAAATAAAAATCCATTTTATATTTTTTTCAATTTTTTGCTTGATGGTTGCAAGATTCCAGAAATAATATAAGAATCGCACCAATTATTTCCATTTTGCCCTTTGAAATGCTCCGCAGGGAGAATGTGTAATTATTAAAAAAAGAAAAATTTATTTTGTCATATTAGTGAAAAATTATAAACAAAGAAAAAATAGATCTAAATGATTAGCCATGTTCATGTTAATTGGGCTCAAGTTGCCCAATCCAGCCCATTTTCTTGGGCTTAGGCCTAGGAAGCCTATTGGCCCATCACGAATTTCACGTGCGGACTTCAAGGTGTTCTGGGCCAAAGAGTGTGCAGCCCATTAAAGAAAAATTCGTATGCCCGAGCAGTCACAGGCTCACGGCCGTTCTTACAAACAAAATCATTGGGTCCGGACCGACTGTTCATCCGCCCGTCTCGAAAGGCTCCTCTTCTCAAAAAACCCTTAAGAGAGATCAATAGATATACTATGAAGTGTGAGAGATCCGCACAATACAATGGAGGGAATATGACAGCTGACGAATGCCATGATCTTTTTGGAGCAATCCGTCAATTGTTTAATGCCTGCCTTTTAGCCTCAGTATTTTGTCGTACTTTCTTCAAGAAGCAACTCGATTGGTGCCTATCATTAATTAGACATTGCCATGTGTATGACCCAGATTCCAGACTCGCACTATGTAGCATTAATTTTTATAATTTGAGCCTCTAACTTTTTTGTTATATAAAATCAAATCCTTGTATTTTTATTTCTTTATCATCATTGATCTATCTGTATATAATATAACATTTCAATGTCATCAAATTTATGATGACATTTAATCATCATTTTAATTGGCAATTAGTTTTGAATGTCATTTTAAAATGACAATTTAATATTTTTAAATATTATAATTTTATACAATATGAATCAAACAATGTAATTGACTAAAATGCCTCTATCTTATCCAAATCTTAAGATCTAATGAGTAATCTCAACCTTTAGAAGACCAGATGAAAAATTTTATTGAATAATTTACCTTTGGGTCCCTAAGGTCACTTGAAATTTCAAACAGGTTCTTGATTTTCAAAATCCTTTTAAGCAGATCTTTAAAGTCAATATTAATCTCAATCAGGTCCTTTTAAGAACTAAAAAAACAATAATATCCCTTCCATCTTTCACCTCTGGCGATATCGCAGGCATGCAGGCCTTGAGCCTGACAACTCGCGGTTGCCTGCAAGGAAAATTAAGGACCTATTTAAAATTTAATATTGACATCAGGGACCTGATTTGAAGGATTTTGAAAATCAAGTAACTATCTGAAATACTCAAGTGACCTCATGGACTCGAGTCTATTTACTCTATTTTATTTATATTCTAAGTAATAGAAATATTAAAAGGAAAATTGGCTCAACGAACGTGGGTATTTGCAGTTAGATGCCCTGGTTTTTATTTCATTTTATTTCCACCTTTACAGGTGGAAGTGTTGCCGTTAAAACGATTCTTTTTTGGACAAAAACAAAATTTGACCGTTAGGTTCTGTGATAAATTGTAACTTGGTTCATCTTTTTCCCAAACTTATCTTTATGGTCCCTTCATTTACTGAATTCCAAACAAAGGAATTGTTCGTGCTTGTGGGCGAGCGTGCTGGGCTCGAAGGTGCCAGATTTGACTTCCCCTCTTCCAAAACTTAATGGAATTGAATAAAATAACTGCATAAGTGTACTTTAGCTTTTTAATTTTGAAATGTAGAAGGACCAAATTAAAAAAATTAATTATTAAAAAGTCACTATAGTTAATCTATAGTTAATGTTTGATTCATAATTTTCAAAAATTTAATTAAAAATTACTATTTTAAAAATGTTACTATTTTAAGGTCTATGAGAATTATGATTATTACATAATAAGTCTCTACTAAGGATTTATGTCAGCATCTAAGGAACATTTTGTTTTAAATTTTTTAAAATTTTATTTTTATCCCTCTCTCTCCCTCCCATGAGGGGGGCGGGAGCACGGGCAGGATCCACTTCCCTCTCTCTCTCTCTTTCTCTCTCTCTCTTCCCTCCTCCGGCGTAGGCATGCATGAGCGCGCATGCCTGCACTGAGGGGGGCGAGCACTAGCAGCCCGCCACCTCTCCTTGTCTCTCTCTCGGCAAGGTGGCGGCAGCAAGCCGATGACGGCGAAGTGGCAGCGGCGACAATGAAGCGGTGTCGACAAGGCTGTGGCAATTAACGGTGGTAGTTGCGGTAAGGTGGTGTCGGCGGGGTAGTGACGGATGACAAAAATATAAAAATTTAAAAAAATATAAAGAGTAAAATTAAAAATCTATTGAATTTGACTACGAAAGGACTTTTCATGTAATATTGTATAAACTATATAGATTTTTCATTTTTTTTCTAAAAATCATGAACTAAACAGTAATTATGAGTTAACTATAGAAATTTTTAAGTAATTAACCTATTTAAAAATGTTCTTAAATAGGGAGAATTACATACATAAGATTTAATATTTTAAATATTATTTGTGTATTCATTTTCATAAAATTTAAATTATAGAGTATCATATATTTGAGTGAGAGTGTAATATTTAGAATTTTGTTTACAATATCTAAATGCCCTGACTTAGAAATAAGAGTAAATAGCAATTAAGTTCTTCTAATTTAAGTCTACATATAGTTAAATTTCTCTAATTTTTAAATTAATCAAGTCCTTTTGACATTAATTAAAAGACTCGATAGAGAATTTTTTTAACTAATGAACTGATTTAAAACCTTAATAAATATTTTAAATAAAAATAATATTTAATTAATATATTAATTAGAAAAAATAATTTTTATTAAGTATTTTACTCAAACTGTAGAATCAATTTAGTTAATTTAGACACTATACAAATGTTGTTAATTTAGAAATGATGGGATCTAAATGCGTAAAAGCCTAAATTGGAGGGACCTAATTGCTATTAAATTTTTTTAAAAATGTTTTCGAAAATGATGTAGAGCGTGGACTTCTGTTGCCCACAAATTTACAAGTTTTTTTAAGCAGAGAACATAATCATTACCATCACCCTGATGGGCTTCTCTTCATTTCATTAGAATATGATCAGTAACCAAAGATCTATGAAGTTTGAGAATCTATTTTAATAATATTTCAATGAGACTCCTATAATTTATAAATTATTTTATTTAGGTCCTTTAAAAATCAAAAAAAAAAAAAGTAAAAGCAAAATGAAAGCTTCAGCTATGGAACCTATGGTCATGTTGATGGAATTGACATGTTATAGAGCTTGAAAGTTTGGAGCTCGGTTTGACTTGAAATCAATCCAAAATCGGAATCGAGTTGAGCCGAGTCGACTTTAATTATGCTCGTTTTAACTGAGCTGGCTCAGGATTTGATTCTTGGCTAGAGGAATAATAAGCTTTGCATGTACTCTATTTCTTCATTAAACCATCATGGCATCATATCATCTTACATAAAAAATATTTCGTATAATTATTATATATATATATATATAATATGTTAATATATTTATGTTATATATATAATTTTTAATTAATTTTAATTATATTTTGAGTGAGCTGCAGATAACTCAAAATTAACTTTAAATCATAGATATTAATTTTTAATTTGATTCAAAGATTTTAAACTAATTTTGAGGCTTTGATCTGAGTTCTGAAAATCTATAACACCCCAAAAAAGAATTATAGAAATATATAATAATATTCATGTAATTTAAAATTTTAAAAATTATTTAACCACTAGCACATTCACATGGGTCTTTTTTATTTACTTGACATTTCATTTTTTTTCTTTTAAGATTTTTCTATGAAATACTATTTAATTATTTATTTATGAGATTATTTTTAAGGAGTTTGAGAGATGTGTTAGATATAAAAAATAATTTTATATTTTATATTTTATACAAAAATAATGTAAAGTTTATGTCAAAATTTGTGTAAAATTTGAATTATTATTAATTTAATATTAAAAATTTATATAAAAGATATTTTATAATTTTAATTTTACTTTATGTTAAAATTAATCTACGCAAATAAACATCAATGTGATAGGTACTAGACACATAATATAAAAAATATAATGATTAATGTAGATAATATTTTAGATTAATTATTGAAAAATTTATGTAGTTATGGTATAATTATTATTTAATTCATTATTTTTAAAATTTCAATGGAACATCCTTATAGTTTATCCAATATTATAGAGAAGATCTCTACGCTGTAAAATTTAATAAATTTTTAATTTTATCTTTAATATTTTTTCAAATTTTTATATTTTTTATTACAATTTTTGTGTAATTTGCCGCCACCGTTGCCTCGTTGACACCACCACTTCGTTAATGCTGCTTATGCTACCTTGCGGAGAGAGAGAGAGGGGATTAAAAATAAAATTTTTGAAAATTTAAAATAAAATATTCCGCTGATGTTGGCAGAAATCATTAATAGAAATTTGTTATATAGTAATCATAATTTATAAAAAAATTTAGTGCTATAAGAGTTTTAAAATATTAATTTTTTAGTAAATTTTTAAAAATTATATTCTAAATTATAAATATGAGTTAACTATAAAAAAAAATTAAGTAATTAATTTTATTTTTTTTTATCATATCATTGAGTAATGTAGTGGAAATCGGAAAATAACATGTGAGTTTCTGGGCTAAGGAAAGCGGTTAATCTTAACTTGCTCCTACTTTTTCCCAATATAGAAGGCGGGAATCTCCCGTTAAGGAGAAGTTATTAGGTTCGGACGGTGCACCGTTCGGAACCCAATCAGAGGGTGCCACGTGTGCTATACAGCTGAGTCTGGGCACACGTGACGCGGTTTGATTGGGCGTCCGAACGGTGCGCCGTCCGCACTCAATAATTTTTCTCCATTAAGGGAAGGCATACCACAGCCTTCCAAGAGATAATTCTAATCCCCTTCATGTTTTTTGTAGTTTAAATATTTTATTCAGTAAATATCATACAATTTTTTAAGATAAGAGAAAAGTATCATGTAAGTTCTTTATTTAGAAAGCGTTTGATTTAATGTTATCTTGACGTTATATTATGTTATTTAGAGAAAGTAATTGTTTAATTTAATGATATTTATAAATAATTTTCTATAAGTTTATAAAATTATTAGTAAAAAAAAATAACATTTAAATTACATAATATAATACCAAAATAATAATAAATCAAACGCCTCTTTAGATTTCTCAGCTTTTAAATACTTCACAATATGTCATTTTGTTAAAAAATTAGCAAAATAAATTAAAATTATCATTTTCACTCTCAATCTAACGACAGAGCTTGGTGGGACAACGTTATTTTGTCGCAACAGCAAGCGGCTTGACAAGCAGTGTCGCTATCATACGGCGGTGATGTCTGCGAAAGAGGAAGAGATAGTTGAAATCTTTTTTTTGTAATTAGTAAATTAAAATATTATTTTAAAAATCAAATTTGTATATATATATATGTATATAAAGATAAAAAAAAAACTGATGGAATTTCTTACGACGGATAATTTAATTGAAAATTTTGTCAATTTCAGGGACCTAATTGAAATAGATGGGCCTAAATGAGTGATTGAGATAATAGATATGTATGATATTATTCTTGGATGATATTTATTCATATTTTTTTAATTATTTGCAATAAATAAGGTGCAAATATTGAATTTTATTTTTTCTAGAGTTCGAATGAGTTTGTACTTTTTGAATCTCCAATGGCTAAATGCTACATTTATTAAGCTGATATAGAATTCCCAAAAGAGAATTAATATTGATCTGGGGCACCTGCACCAAATTAATCACCTAAAACATCCGTTTAATGAAAGAAAGTTAAGTGGCCCGGGTGCGAGGACTAAAATAAGGACTAAAATAGTATTAATTTAAAAAATATAATAATAATAATAATAAATATTTTTTTAATTATTTATATAAGTTTTAATATAAAAAAAATATTATTTTACTTCACATGTTCAATAATTTTTAATAAAAATATCTACTTTATTTCACATCCTAAACTAAAATATTTGAATCGAGTATTTTAGTCTAGAATGTAAAATAAAATTAATTTTTTAATTGAAAAATTATTGAGTATGTGAAGTAAAATAATATTTTTTATATTGGAATTTGTGTAGAATGATTAAAAAATTTATTTATTATTATTATTTTTTAAATTATTATTATTTTGGTCCTTGCGTCAAACAGGACAGAGATGAAAAGATGCCTTTAAGCCATTTAGGATGTGTAAAGTTTTTTCTACTTACCTAATAGTTGGCAAATTATTAAATCCGGTCAATTAGTTAGGTGACCGAATATTCAATCGGTGTTGATTGATGAGCTAAAAATTCGATCACCCAAACCCCAAATTAAATTGCTCCTAATAATTCTATTTCGTGACTAATTAAATCCTAAGCTCGATAAAAGCCATTTCGAATTACTAAAGTTCTTAGCTAGAAGTCAAATGGGAGAATCCTCCAATTATAGGTAAAGCATTGACGATCAAGGCTGACTTTCTATTGTCCAAATGTAAAATAGTAGGAGAGTACGTTAAATAATTTATAATAAAAAGAAATATTGAATCATTTAAATTTACTAGTTTAATTTAGATTAGTATATAACAATTTGATTAATGGTAATTAATTGAAAATAGAATTGATCGAATTAATCAAATCTTAGTATATATTTTGATTATTTATAATTTATGTTGAATATTATGTACGTTTATTATATATATATATATATATATATATATATATATATATATATATATTTGGGGTCATGATATTATATATTTTTATCTCTTTATTATATATTTAATTAAATCATTTTATTTTATATAGATTAAATTTTTTTTAATGATATGCTATATTGTTATTTGTTTATATTATTTTTTTGAAAATAAATTTTTGCAAATTTTAAAATATATAATTGCATTATATTTCTTGTATCAGTAAATTATATTATTGTAAAACATTTTAAAATTTTTATTTTTTTGAGATAAAAAATTAAATAGGAAGAAAAATTTAGTTTTAATTGAACCAACTAAATTTTGTTTTATTGATCTAATTTTTAGTTTAAAATCTAATATGTATAGTTTGATTTTTTTTAAAATTAAAGCCAAACTCAATCTTTATTTTCAATTTTGGTAGCGAAATCTATAAGTCGATTGCATAGTCCTACAAAATAGTTTCAATAATCTAAATCCTTTTAAAAGCACAAACTAAAATTCTAGAATCAACTTTATTTCACATCTTATACACTTTTTAATATTAAAATAAAGTTCTTTGATATTAAATTTAAAAAATAAATTAACTTTTTTTTTCTTGTCTAAAAAAAAAGTTCGAACTAAACGAGGCCTAAAGCTTACATCAATAGCTAATTGGAAACATCAGACAAGATTGAAGAGATCAGAATTAATGAAAGTGTGAGCATAGGAACAATTCGTTTAACTAAGTTTTAAAATCCTTTTTTAAAAATTAATTTCAATAAACAAATTTAAATTAAGTGTATAACCACAATTTCCTCAAAATACAATTTAATTCCCTTTAAAATTTAAAATTCAGATTTTCATAAAAAAAAAAATCAAAATTCAGGAAACAAAAACGAATACTGGCATGCAAAAGGAAATACCAATTATTGAAGCTTGCAGACTTCCAGAAATCAAAATTTCAATTTTGCAGAGAACAAATTAAAAATAAAAAATTAAAAATAAAAAAAACTCTTTTACTTGGATTTTAAATTTTAAACCGCAATTTTTATTTTCCTACGAAATTCCTGCCATGAGAGCCCTCTGAAAGTGAAAGCCTGAATCACGAGAGAGAACCCACCCACCGGCCCCTCCATCTCCTCTTCCGACCACAGCCTGGCGTCCGGCGAACTCCTCGTCCTGAACATGAACGTAGCCCCGCCGCCGCCGCCGCTTCCGGCGAACCACCAATCGTGCAAATCCCACATCATGTCCACCACCATTCCGTCGACGAACAGCACCTGACTCCCCCTGAAGTTCCACCGAAGACTCCTTGCCTGCACCGCCTCCTTCCGGTCGACGGCCACCACAAGCTCCTCCTCTCCCCGCCGTCCGCCGGCGAACCGGATCCATATCTCGTGCTCCTTCCCCACGGCGGAAAACCTCGCCGTCGTCGAATAATAGCCGCCACCGCTGTCGCGGATCACTATCGTCTCCCTTCTGCGTATCACGTCGACGTTGGGGAGCCGAAACATCCCCTCGAATTTGCTGAGGAATTCTGTCCCCTTGTCGCCGATGAGAAGGCAGAGCTCGCCGTCGACAATTACGGCTACGTAGAAACAATGGATGGGTTCGGGCCCTAAGCCATATCTGCCAGATTTCATTTGCATCGATTTTATTAGAAAATAAAAAAAATTCACAAAATTTTATAGAAATATTTACCATGCCACACTATTTAATTTTATTTATATATTATTTATTTATTTCTAATTAATTATACTATGCATACTCAAAATATTATAAAAATTTACATACACATACTTTAACTTATTTCTATTATAATGAGTAATCATAATTTTTCAATAACCTAACTATAATTAAGTTACAAAAAATCTGACCATTTTATTATATTATTTTTAAGAATATTTAAATATATTTTGAGTAAAAATCCAAAAAACTTGATGTTTAAGTGGTGGCAAAGAAAGGAGACATCCGCGACGTGAATTGATTTTAGGAAAGATCAGCGCTTTAGTGTGGTATTGAGAAAGAAAAAATATATACTATTAAAAGTAAAAATATAATTTTAATGATTTACTAACGATTTTTTTTTTCAAAATAAATTTGACTGAATTTTAACTCAAGTGTATGTATGTAAGTTTTATAATATTTTGAGTATGCATAACGTAATTAACTAAGAATGAATAGTTAATATATAAATAAAATTAAATGACATGACATGTAAGTAAGTAAATATTCTAATTTTATAATTGTAAGCTAGAAAATACTGGCAGCTAGGTAAGTTTTTTTTAAATATAACATATTTAAATAAGTTAAATGTCTTTTTTTATTGTAAAAACAAGACATTTAATATTGAAATACATTTAAAGTTTAATGTCTTAAATTTGTAATAATTTCATTTAGAGGGTGTGTCATTCAATTTTATTTTAATAATATATCATATTTTTTAAATATTATAATATATAGATATCAAATTTTTAGTAATTAATTTATAATTTTTAAGAAAATTATATATATTTAACATCAAACTAAATATTCATGCTTTCTAAATAATATAATATAATATAATATTAATATAATATAATATTAATATAATATAATATTAATATAATATAATATTAAATTAATTTAGATTTAAGCAGTTTAAGTTTATTAAGCTAATTAAATCCAATCTGATTAGCTGCATACAGGAACTTACTGATAAGCTTTATTTATAGTTATATTTTGTTCTATATTTTTAAAATTTTTCACTTAAGTTAACAATTAAAATTATAAAGACCTATCAGATTTTTATTTTACTTTACTTTTATATTTCTATTTTAAGTTCTAAGAACCTCATTTCAAAAACAATTAAGAATAAAGATTTCTAAAAATATTGACTAAAATATAACAGTAGGTAAGCTATGAGGACCTAAAAGTAAGTTGTCTTAATTTTTTTACTAAAACTTGAATACAAATTTTTTTTTACTAATGCATTTCAATTATATTTTTTTTTCACTGGGCTAGTTCGGAAATGAAAATTTTAAAATATATAAAGTAAATATGTTTAATTTAGAAATTAAACATATAAATTAAAAAGGTAAAATTATTTAAATCTAAAAAATTGTTCAACAATATTTTTATTCTGAATAGCTCGAGACTTTTGTTAAGCTTTCAAGTAAACTAAAATTTATCATTTCATGTGATTAAAAAAATTATTTTTTCATAGAAAGAAGATTTTAAAATAAATTTCATTTGTGCGGTGATATTTTTTTTTTAATTTTACCTCTAAGCACTACAATTTCTAGAAATTATAATTGTGGTTTAACTTTAAGACTTTGCAGGCAAGCTCCTTCTCCAAACTAGAAGAACATCAAATATGGTGATAGTTAAAGAAATTAATTAATGAATTTAGATGATAGGAGAGGGATGATTGAAAATTTTGAAATATATTAGGGATAATTACCTACATATCACACCATTTCGCTTTATTTATGTGTTACCTATCCATTCTTAATTAATTACGCTATACACACTCAAAATGTTATAAAATCTTACATACACACACTTTCACTTATTTCCATTATAATGAGCAATTATAATTTTTCAATAACCTAACTATAGTTATGTTTCAAACAATCTGAACCGTGCATCATATTATTTTAAGAATATTTAAATATATTTTGAGTGAAAATCTTAAAACTTTGATGTTTAGATTGTGGTAAAGGAATGAAACATCCACGATGTGAATTGATTTTAGGACAGATCAGCGCTTTAGTGTGACATCGAGGAAGAAAAAAATATGTACTATTAAGGGTAAAAATATAATTTTAATGATTTACTAACGAAATATTTTTTTTCAAATAGATTTTGACTAAATTTTAACTTAAATGTAATTTTAATGATTTACTAACGAAATATTTTTTTTCAAATAGATTTTGACTAAATTTTAACTTAATTGTAATTTTAATGATTTACTAACGAAATATTTTTTTTCAAATAGATTTTGACTAAATTTTAACTTAAGTATGTGTATTTAAGATTTTATAATATTTTGAGTGTGCATAGCGTAATTAACTAAGAATGGATGAATAACTCATAAATAAAGTAAAATGGTGTGACATGTAGGTAATTATCTAATATATCAATGAGTAAATTATTTGTGATGTAAATATTATTAATTTATTCTAAACTAAAAGGCATATTGGGTTCAGATCAAGAATCATATCAAAAATTCAAAGTCTATTCGTGATATATATGTGTACGACGTGCACACAAAAGCAAATCATTTTCTCATTATTTCTTTACAGAATAGCTCATTTTTTCTAAATAAAAATAATATAAAAAAATAATTACGTCACATAATTTAATTTTATTTATACTTTATTCATTCATTCTTAGTTAATTACGCTACACACACTCAAAATATTACAAAATCTTACATACACACATTTAAGTTTAAACTTAATCAAATTCTATTTGAAAAAAAATATTTTATTAGTAAAATATTAAAATTATATTTTTTCTCTTAATAGTATATATTTTTCTTTTCCTTAATACCACACTAAAATATTGATTTGTCCTAAAATCAATTCACGTCGCGGATATCTCCTTCCTTTGCCGCCACCTAAATATTAAGATTTTAGGATTTTTCACTCAAAATATATTTAAATATTCTTAAAATAATATGATGAATGACTCAAATTTTTTGTAATCTAATCATAGTTAAGTTATTGAAAAATTATGATTATTCATTATAATAGAAATAAGTTAAAAAATATATATATATAAAATTTTATAGTATTTTGAGTGTGCATAGCGTAATTAACTAAGAATGAAAGAGTAATATATAAATAAAATTAAATTGTGTGGCATGTAGGTAATTATTTTTATAAAAAATATTAATTATAGTTATATAAAGAGATTTTGTGGCTACATAAATACTTTTATATATATACTTTCTTTTTCTACCTGATTAGTGAAAATATAGTGCTGCCTTAATTAAGATACAGTAAAGATTATTTGCTTCCGTTCACAATAAAAGCCTTGTCATTAGAATTGAATTCCAAATTTTGTTAAGATGTAGTTCTTTATTCTGTGTTCATACTTAATAATTTCTATAATTTTGCCGATCGGTAACATCGATTTTTTTATTAATTTAATTAATTATTAAAGATCATCATTTAACTCTTTAGAAAAGTATGATTACATGAATTATATATTTTTAAATTTTATTTAATTGGAATATATTTTAGATATTTAAAATTTTATAAAAAAATTTAATATTATAATATAAAATAAAATTAATTTATTATTAAATATTATATTGGAGGTGTAATAAAGTTAATTTATATTTTTGAAATAAATAAAATTATTTTTTAAAATTAAAATTTATGTAAAATTGTGAAATAAAATTAATTTTAAATATTTAAAATTATATTTTATGTGAAATAAATATAAGATATTAGTGAGTGTATTTTTTGTGAGAATTTTTGAGTTTTGAAACGTCAAACCAAACATGTCAGTGTACCTGGCGGCGAATATGTCCCAGTGGAGGCAGACGGCATGACCGCCGGAGATGTACGAGCACGTTCCCCTCCTTCTACTCAGAAGCCGTGGTTCATCACCGGCGACGGCGACCGCGATCGCCGGTCCGTCGGGGGATCTCGACCACGAAATTAGAATGGGCAGCTCTTTTGCAGTGCGGAACAGGGTGGTGACAGAGACGTTCGCGGCGGAGCCGCCTCCAGCGCGGCGGCCTCTGCGGGCGCAAGTGGAGTCGGAGACCTTGACGGCGTGGTCTCCGAAGCAGGAGGCGAGGTCCCTGATCATCGCCGGCGGGGAAGAGGCGGTGAATTAAGGACAAGGAAACTAATAAGGTCGCCGTTAAGTCTGTATTTAAAGGAGATCTTATTAGGACTTTATTAATGGCGGCGGAAGAGGAAAGTGGCGAACCGAAAAGGCGACGGTTTGCCGGCGGAGGGATGAAGATGGAAAGTAGATGATAGAAAGGAAAGCGATGAATAGTTGCTTCCCTTAATTAACAAACGATGG
>JAEMOT010003064.1:0-30817 GCA_019297695.1 Apostasia ramifera | reverse complement strand
ATTTTATTTTTTAAGTTTAATGAGAGAAAAATTTATTTTAATATTAGAAAGTGTGTAAAATGTAAAATATTTTAAATTTTAATATTCGTATTTGCATTAAATATGAAATAAAGTTGATTTTTATAGTTGAAATTTGTGTTGGGCAAAAAAAATAGCTCTAACCAAACGAAGCCTAAGTCTCTATTTTATTGGAGACTATTTTGGTAATAAGTATTTTTTATATTTGTATAATATAAAATAAATTTGACTGATGTTTTAAAAAATATATACAAAGTGATATAAAATAATTTTTTTTATATTAAAATTTATATATTAAGAATAAAAAAATTAATTTTTTTTATTTTAATTTTTTAAAATTAATCATGGCTAATTTAACCTCTAGCCAAATCAGAGAGTGTATATATCTCTTTGAAAACAAAGCTAGCATATTTTTTATGAAATTAGTGAATAATCCGATCCTCTGATTATTTTACTAATAAATAATAAATCCTATCATATAAATCATTTTCAAAATTATTGTTCATTTGAGAAATGCAGTAATAGTGCTGTCTATTTGGTGAAAAATTCAGAGGAAGATTTAATTCTTTGGAATTTTTTTTTTGGTGGAATATTTATGTAAAGTCTGGGCCTAGAATTTGAGTCAATAAGAGATGACTAATTAATGAGTCAACCACCAGAATTATGAGTACTGTTTCTTTGTGTGGAAAAAACTTCCTTTTAACGTGTTTGGCACGAGGATCAAAACAGGACCAAAATAGTACTAGTTTAAAAAATAACAGTAATAATAATAAATAAATTATTTTAATTATTTTACACAAATTTTAATATAAAAAATAATATTTTACTTCACATACTCAATAATTTTTAATAAAAATATAAACTTTATTTCACATCTTAGATCAAAATACTCGATTTGAATATTTTGGTCTAGAATGTGAAATAAAGTTGATATTTTTTTTAAATTATTGAGTATATAAAGTAAAATAATATTTTTTATATTTGAATTTATTTAAAATGATTTAAAATATTTATTTATTATTATTGTTGTTGTTTTTTAAAATTAGTACCATTTTGGTCTTGTTTTGGTCCTCGCGCCAAATAGGAGTCTAAAATTTGTGTGAGAACCAAAATCGTACTAATTTAAAAAATAATAATAATAAATAATTTTTTAAAATTATTTTACATATATTCTAATATAAAAAAATTATTTACCTCACATATTCAATAATTTTTAATAAAAGTATCAATTTTATTTACATCCTAGATCAAAATATTTGAATCGAATATTTTGATCTAAAATGTGAAATAAAGTTAATATTTTATTAAAAATTATTGAGTATGTAAAATAAAATAATATTTTTTTATATTAGAATATGTATAGAATAATTAAAAAAAATTATTTATTTATTATTATTATTATTATTATTATTATTATTATTATTATTATTTTTTAAACTAATACCATTTTAGTCCTCGCCAAACAGGGTCTTAGTCTAAAATTCCAAACACAACATTAATTTCTAAAATATATTGTAAATATTGGCTTTCATTAACTATTCTAAAGATTTTGAAATTATTAATTTTGAATCGAGTTTGATTCAAATCTGCTAAAACTTTTTTGATCACGAGAAAAATCAAGCATAACTATAAGCTATATTTTTTTATAAAAATGTTCACTATATATATTAGATATATATTAAAATATAATATTATAAATTTACTTTAAAAATTTGTATAAATTTCTAATCTCTTTTATTTTATATAGATTGTCACATGCAATGTATTTATACACAAAAAATTTATAATAATAATAATAATACATTAAAATTTTTGAATTTTGAACCTATTATCACACAAAATTGTAATTTTAAAAATTTAATACTTAGTTTCGAAAATTGATTTATATTTATAATATTAATCAAATTTATTTTTTATCTTTAATATTAAAATTTTATAAAAATATCTAATATTTTTTTTATTTTTTTTATTTCCTCTCTCCTCTCTCCTCTCTCCTGAAGTGGTGGAGAGAGAGAGAGAGCGGAGAGGAGAGAAAAAAAAAAGCAAAAGGGGTACTTTAATGTCTCATTTGATTCGAGCTTTTTTTTGAACATGAAAAAAATTATTTTATTTTTAAAATTTAATAAAAGTCAAATTTATTTTACTATTAAAAAGTATATATAAAATATAAAATACTTTCAATTCTAATATTCGTATTTATATTAGATGTGAAATAAATTAAGTTGATTTTTAGGCCCTGTTTGGCAATGGGACGAAAATCACGACTAAAATTAGCTATGGCCAAAATCTTAAATTTATTTTTTAAAAATTTTAAAAAAAATTTATATCTCATCCTACACAAATTTCAATATTAAACAATTACTTTATTTCAGATCTAATATAATTCTCAATAAATCAATCAACTTTATTTCACATCTCACATAATTTTTAATATAACAAATTCACTTTTTTTTATATCATATACATTTTTTAAAAATAGATAAAAATTTCAAATAAATCTTTTTTTTTTTATTACCAAACAGAGTAGCATAGTTGAAATTTGTGTTGACAAAAAAACTTGCCTCTAACCAAACTAAGTCTAAATATTTTATAATAATTTATATTAAACTATGTATATGCATAGTTTAATATATATATATATATATATATATATATAAATAGTAATCACTCAAAAACTTTAGTACTGGGATAAAATTTGGATAGTTTTTTTTTTATAAATATTTCGTACAAACTTTAGTGTTAAAGTAGTAATAATAATTTAATCACAAATTTTAATATTAAAATAAAATTTTATTTTATATATAACATGAAATTTTTAAATTAAAAAATTACTTTATTTAAAATTCTACGTGCCTCTCAAAATTAAATGTAATTAAATTTAATATTGTTTCAATTATTTAACGAATATCAAAATAAAAATATCACATTAAAAATTACTGTTTAATTGAATTTAAAATAATATCATAAACAAAAAGCTATATATATTTATTCAACCAAAAGTCTAATACAAATAGTACAAATATAAGCATGATAAAAGCATAGTATGAGCTATGCCTGATACATACATGAGACACATACTATATTATATTATATGATACGTGTGTATATATATATATATATATATATATATATATATATATATATGAACGAGGTGATAGGTGCAACGGAGATGAGCTCATGGAATATGAATATATGAAAGATCGTGAGACATGGATGTAAGAATATTAAGGCTGCGGCAAGGCTGGAATGATTGGAATTTCAGGTTGAGGTGGGATATGAATTTTTGGATAGATTGGGTCACGGGTATATGCACCTCCATGATGGTATGGAGAAGAAATGTATGGGGGGTCTCTATGTAAACTTTTGTATACTCTGTAAGCATTATATGAATTTTCTCTTTCAAGTAAGGGTGGAGTTGGATATGGGGTAGGAAGTTGTGGAGTTGTAGGATCTTGTGCGTCGGGAGTATAGTTTGAAATGTATAAATCTTGACGCTCATATTTCCGTGGCCTCCCAGGTTGACATGCGGAAGGATTGTATGAAATTCGAGGCATTCGCAATGCCACCTTCGGCTTATGGGTTATGCCACCATATTCATCGCCACCACTCTTCCTTACTTATGCATTCAATGTTAGCATATGTATATAAATAAATAAATATATATATATATATATATATATATATTATATAGAAATAATATTGTAATAATTACAGTAAATGTGTGAGCTACTAAATTACACATATGCAAAGCAGAAAAAGAATTTGGTTTGTAAAACATGTTATGACTTGATCAAAATTTTTTGACAAAGTTTATGAAATTAAAAAAGATTAATGAAGCAAAAGAATAAATAATAAGTTTTATCATGAGTATAATTTCTGGTAATTTGTTTTATAACTTAATCAAAAATAATCAAATAACAATGTCTTTTACAATAGTTTAAAAAGTTCATTCTCGAAATATCATGTGCATAAAATAGCTATATTCAAATGATAATTTTTATAATTATAGGATTAAATTGAACTAAAGTTAATAACAATAAAGCACATAAAAATAAAATCAAAAAAGTAGTAAGGTAATTGGTAGTACTTCACTTACTTTCTAATTCTCTTTCAACTGCTTCTTCTGCAGTGATGGTTGAAGGAATGACTAAAAGACGGAAGAAGAGAAGAAGGAGAGAGAGTAGAGCAAACTTTGATTTGAAGTCTCTCATCTTTTTCAGTAGTTGAAGACTTGAAGTGAATTAGTATCTCAGCATGCAGATGCCCCAATTTATATGCCCAGGTTTATCATTAAAATGCTCATTTATTTTGAAGTTAAAAATTAACCTGCTTTAATTTTAATTTGACATACATCACACATAAAATTTAAAACTAAAAATTATATTTATTTAACATCATACACACATTACTAAAATAATAATTAACGTATATCACATCCATCACATATTCCAATATATATAATTCACATCACTCACTTATTCTAACATAATAATTAATTTTATTTCACGTCATTCACAATTTTTAATAAAAAATATCTCTATCTAAGTTTAATTTTAACCTTGTTAAATTTAATCTTGCAAACAAACAGACCCTTTGTTAAATATTAATTAACAATTTAATTAATATTAGGCCAAGAAACCGATGCTTCTTGTCACGTGCGGGCCATTCCCGTAGAACTTTCATTTTATTTAAAGAGAAATTTGCATATATACCCTCCAAAAGAAAATTTTGAATATATATATATATATATATTGAAATAATTAACTACATACCACATAATTTAGTTTTATTTATTCCTTACCTATCTATTCTTAGTTAATTACGCTATGCACACTCAAAATATTATAAAATCTTACATATACATATTTTAACTTATTTCTATTATAATGAGTAATTATAATTTTTCAATAACCTAACTATAGTTAGATTAAAAAAAATTAAGCCGTTCATCATATTATTTTAAAAATATTTAAATATATTTTGAGTGAAAAATCGTAAAATCTTAATATTTAGGTGGCGGCAAAGGAAGGAGATATCCGCGATGTGAATTGATTTTAGGACAAATCAGCGCTTTAGTGTGGTATTGAGGAAGAGAAAAATATGTACTATTAAGAATAAAAATATAATTTTAATGATTTACTAACAGATTTTTTTTTTCAAATAGATTTTAATTAAGTTTTAACTCAAATATGTGTATGTAAGATTTTGTAATGTTTTGAGTGTGCATAGCGTAATTAACTAAGAATGGATGGATAATGCATAAATAAAACTAAATTGTGTGACATGTAGGTAATTATCCTTTTTTTTTATCATGTCTCCTAGAATATAGTGCTTAGCTAGCCCAAGTGAGAGAAAATTTATCTAAAATTAGGAGATCCCGAATTTATATTTACACTATTATAATTTTCAGTTAAGAGTAAAGTGAATTGTGGTGTTTGGAATAAAAAATTTTAAAAATAAAAAATATATTTTTTATTTTGTAAACTTACTTTATCGGATTTTTTAAAATAAAAATATTGATATAGTTATATTTATGTTAACACGTGGTTCTAGCGCTGCATTCCTGCGGTACATGTGGCGCCTACCTGGCATTTAGCTTTTGTTTATTTATTAACTCATCTATTTGTTCTTACAGGTTTTTGACTCCGGTCAAACCTCGGACACGAAGGTTCAATCAAACCTCGGACACGAGGGTTAACCAAGCCTTATCCACGATGAGCCAGGACCATCCCTGGTAACGTCGATGACGATGTTACAAAGCGGTGCCTGTCATAATCAGCTTGGCCCGACCGCATCGATTCCCGTACAAGGCCTTCTTTCCAAGACACGTAAATCAAGGGTTCGTATGCCCCAGCTGTCACGAATCCCTAGAAGCAGTACTAGTATTAAAAGTTAACGTCCTCCTTTTGTAGCTTTTGGCCCCTCCAGTGGCCGACAAGCGGCGCGAGCTCAGAGCTTGTCCACCTTCTTTCCTCCGGAAAACCAGGACAAAGCTATGCAATCCATCACGTACAAATACCTCTAAACAATCTTTATGCAGACAGATCGGAGATCAGAGAAGAAAGAATCAACAAGAGCAATCATGGTGCAAGCAGCTTCCCTAGTTCTCCCATTCTCATTATATTAGAGCCCCAACTGAGGAGCTCTTTCTCTCTCTCTCTCCCTCTTTTCTTTCTTAAACATTGTATTAGCCTTCACGGCTATCTTTTTCCTTTAGTGAAGTCCCTTCGTTGATCGCTCGGTGGATGTAGGAGATTCTCTCCCTGAACTACCTTAAATCGTTGTGTGCTCTTCTGGATGCCCCGGACTCTCTCTCTCTCTCTTAAGCTTCAATCATCAGGCTTATTCCTCTGCGCGCCACCATCTGTCAGGACTCTCTCTCTTTTTAGATGTTTCTTTTCCAACAGTTTGTTGCTGGCAGTCCATCAGTTATAGTATCAAGTAGTTGTACCAATTTTTTTCCACTAAGTAGACGTTGCTGCTTTACAAACTCAACATAACCATTAAATGCTTTTTTATTTTTTCGAAAAGGATGATCCATAGACAATCACTTTCTATGGCACATGTAGCAAGTATTATATTATGTAATCTAGATGTCATGACATTTAGATGTCATCGTTTAACTAATAATTTTATAATATTATAGAAGATTATTTACAGATGTCATATATTAAACCAAATAATTGCTTTCTTTAGATAACATAGCATAACATCAAGATAATATTGAACCAAACACCCCATAAGATTAAACTTAGATGAAGATAACCTTTTATTGAAAGTTATGAATTATGTGAAATAAAATTAGTTATTACTTTAGGATATACAAGAGATGTGATATAAATTAATTATTATTTTGGTATGTGCATACTGTAACATTTCTGTGATTTCAATGTAGAGGTATTGTCCGCTTTGACTTTAGAAAAATTGCGTGACTTGAGCTCTTCCTAGGAGGACTTTAGGAAAACTGCGTGACTTGAGCTCTTCCTAGGAGATCACCCATCTCAGTGCTACTCCAGCCCAAGCACGCTCAATTATAAAATTTTTCATAGTTAGCCTCACAGTTTTGCCCCAAAAAGCGTCTCTATTATTTGAGATTAAGTTATTTATTTATATAGATCAGAATCTTTCTCCATTTTTGATGTGAGACTATTCATTCAGCCTTTAATTCTCATACATTTATAATTATTAATTTTTGATAACATTCAATTCTTATTTAAAGTTATAAAAAAAAAATTCTTCTCAACAGTTAAACATAATTTAAAATAAATGGCCTGTTATGCTAATAATAAAACTTGAAATATGACTGCAACCGATTTGTTGTTTGAGTTGTAACTGATTTGCAGCTAAAATAAGAGATATCGATCTATCTATGATCTATGAGATATCGAGAATATTTTACTCGTGCTCGAAAATTTTAGGTTTATTTTAAGTTAATTATATTAAAAATTACTTGAATAGAAATTAAAAAATAATTTATTATTATTATTTATGAGAGTGACTACTTTATTTTACGGTATTAAAATAATGTAAAGATTAAATATTTCATAGAACTGTTAATAAAAGCCAGAACCCACAGTATACTTTGAAAATTAATATGTTATTTTTGGACTAAAAATGTGTTTTTGCACAAGTTTTGCATTAGAATGCAAAACACAAAGTACTCACAAATGGAAATTTAGTTATTTATTTTCTCAATTTTAGATAAAATTCTCACATTTCATGGAAAAATTGCTTGAATTTTTTTTTTTACATTAAGGAGTCATTTAGTTCAATGTTATCTTGATGTTATGTTATGCTAATATTTAGAAAAATCAGTTGTTTGATTTAATAATATCTACAAATAATCTTCTATTAGATTATAAAATAATTAATCAAAAGATGACATCTAAATTACATAACATAACACCAAGATAACACCGAACCAAACGCCCTCTAAAATTAATTTAAAAATTCATGGAAAGCATTTACATCAAAATTATCCAAACTAAAACTGCAAAAATCACAGTATTCTTTTAGCTCAATGAAAAAGGAAATTATTTGAGCATTGGAAATATATTATATATAAATGAAACAAATTTAAGTGCAACAATTTATTAAAAAAAAAAAAAATCCTACAACAGTACTAATAAATAATAAGCTAGACAGATCATATAAGTCATTTTCAAAATAATATTATTTTGAGGAATTTTTCTCAATGCAATAAGGAAATTGATGGTAATGCCTTGAGAAATGAAATATAAGTAGTGTCTATTTTGTGAAAAATTCTTAGAAAAACATTTACTTTCTTGGAAAAATTTTATGTGAAATATTTATATATGTAAAGTCTAGGTCTAGAATTTGAGTCAATGAAGTGTCCATCATCACAATAAATTTCTATTGGTCAAAACTTATACCTATAATGAATTCAAGCTCTATCAAAANGTATAATATATATAATAAATATTTGTATAAAATATATAGCTTATAGTTATACTCAATTTACCTAGCTCTATCAAAAGGGAGGAGAGAGAAAATATTTTAAATATTTTATAAAATTTTAATATTAAAAATAAAAAATAGCCTTGCTATATATTCAATTTTGGAGATTAAAATAAATGTTTATATTATATATTTATATATATATATATATATATTATTTTAATTTAAAATTTAAAATAAATTTATAATATTATATTTTAGTATATATGTATAATATATATAATAAATATTTGTATAAAATATATAGTTTATAGTTATACTCAATTTACCTTGCAATTAAAAGAATTTTGGTATATTTGAATTGAAATTGAACACAATTCAAAATTGATAATTTCAAAATTTTTAGAATCGTTAATGAAAGACAATACCCACAATATAGTTTTGAAATTAATATGTTGTGTTTGGAATTTTAGACTAGACCTGTTTATTTGTAAAATTTAAATTTAATAAGTTCGAAATTAAATTTGGATTGAGATTTTTTTTATTAAAAGTTATGAATGATATAAAGTAAAGTTAGTTATTATATTGAGATATGTGAGAAATGTGATATAGAGTTAGTTATTATATTGAGATATGTAAGAAATGTGAAATAAAGTTAATTTTTAATATTAAATTTATGTATAATGTGATATGCCTGTTTAAAATTAAACCAGGTTAATTTTAAAGAAGGATTTATTTCGGAACAACCCAATAAAAAAAATTATTTTAGCCATGATCGTAATTTTAAAAATAATTTTAAAAAATTATTTTATATCTCATTCTATACAAATTCTAATATTAAATAATTACTTTATTTCACATTTAATATAATTTTTAATATAATTAATTCACTTTATTTCATATTATACATATTTTTTTAAAACATTTCATAAAATTTTTTTATTTTTTTTTTCAACTAAACAGAACCTAAAAGATATTTTTTAGTACAAAGAAAAAATATGGAATGAAAATCTATTCTGGTGGTGGACTCCTAGTCATCTCTCATTGACTCGAATGACTCGAAGTGTTGCCCAAGACTTTACATAAATATTCCACATAAAAATTTTCCAAAGCTTCAAATCTTCCACTATGAATTTTTCACCTAATAAGCAACATTAAAATATTGCCCTTCTCATGGCATTGCTATCAATTTATATAACATCCCGGCAAAATTTAGATTTAGATTTTTGATTAATTAAATTTATTATGAGGAATTGATTTTATTCATGAGAAATTAATTATTTAAAAATTAAATATATGAAATATTAAATATTTATTTTGCGATTCAAAATTCAAAATGGCTGAAATTAATATTTAATTTAATTAAATCAGGTTATTTAAAATTTAAATCCAATGAATTTAATTACCCATTAAATATCCATAACTACATCCTTAAATTAAGGCTAAGAAAAATTACAGAAATACCCCCAGATTATTATTTAAAGAAAGAAATAGAGTTTCTCACCCAAAAACACCGATTCAATTTCTTCCCCTCCATAACCACCGCCGGGCTAGAGAGAGGAGAGAGAAAGTGACGAGTTAGAGAGAGAAAGAAGTCGAATCTCCCTCAAAATCGACGATTCTTCTTCATCTTCTTCTCGATCTATACGTTTTCTTACGTCTTTGATTGGATCTAGCAATTTGGAGCGATCTTTTCTCTTCGGATCTCAAGAAAACCTAAGATCATGGTGAATTCGAGGTAGGTTTTATTCTAACTTAGCCCATATAAATTAAAATTTGAAAACCAATTGAGTATTTTGATAAATTGTAGGAGATTTCTCTAACTATTAGGACTTAAATTAATCAAAGATAAAAATTCACATAATTTGACAAGAATTGAATAAATTTAATATTTAATTATTTATAAAATTTTATTTTATTGCAATGCTGATACTTTCTTCATGTTTATAGCTGTAAATTTCGTTTATGACTTAAAATATCTTATTAGAGAAATTTATTTAGATATACGCACGATTGTATATTGCTGGAATTTTTCTATTTCAGATTTGAGTCTTGTATCATCAGTTTGGGGTATCAAATGATCTCAGATTTTGATCAAATTTGGTGATGAGTTAGATCTTGAAGTTACCTACAACTTTTATGAAGGAATGTTTGATTAATTCTGAATACAAAGTATGATTTTAGTGTCATTAGTAAAATCTGACAGAAATTCAAATTTTCTGACCGAGTTTAGTTCATAGGGGATTTGGTGTATCAAATGAATTCGGATTGACATGAAATTTTATATACAGATATATGACACATTATATTACAACTTTTATATAGAAATCTTCCTTTAAAAAGTTCATTTTGGATGAGATTTCATTGGAGGAACTTGACATAAAAATCTATTTTGATAGAGTTTATTATCACATATAAATTATTATGAATTAATTGCTAGCTCTATTTGTTTAGTCAATAAAGAAAAATATATATAATATAATGATATATCTATTCCTTGACTGTGACACCTACAGGAGGACAAATGTACGACTTATCGTCACATTCAATGTGAATATATATTGACTTGCGACTGTGACACCTACGGGAGGACAAGTGTACGGACTTGTCGTCACATTCGATGATAATATTTTGACTCGCGACTGTGACACCTACGGGAGGGCAAGTGTACGGACTTGTCGTCACATTCAAAAATATAATATAATATTTAGGTAAATGTATGAGCTTGCTATGTGATTAAATTTATAATCAAGATTTTAAAGGCGACAATGGATTAAAAGTTAAATGTGATTTCTGTGGGATTACGCACCTGCCTTAGCTCGAGCATCTGATATGATATTTGGCGCGACGGCGTCCATTGGATATGCCTACGGAGGGCTATTCATGGGGGGTGACGATCCCCAAAGCAGATACGTGTCTGCTGTGGATATGTGTCCACTAGAGGTCCTCACATGATATTTGGCGCGACGGCGTCCATTGGATATGCCTACGGAGGGCTATTCATGGGGGGTGACGATCCCCAAAGATGTAAAAAGGCATCTGAGGCGTAGTACGAGAAATCACGGGCCCAAAAGATAAAAGCAAAATTAATAAAAGGAAATCTGCTCGTTACTTATTTTATTTTATTTTATTTCTGTTTATATGCTGATGTTGTACTTACTATGTAAATTATGTTATGTTTGTTTAAGACTTGCTGTTCACACTGTGCTATGTCATCTCTTTATCATACATGCATGCTTAATTAAAATCTATGTTATATATGATTAATTGTTTGTTATTCTTATTATATTATGTCACCATGTTGTTATTATTATTATTATTATTATTGTTGTTTAATATTTTTATTTAAAGGCTTTGTTAGTGTACAACCTACGAGTCTGTTCTAACAGACTCTGTCACTAACGTGGCAGGTACTGGAGCACTTAATCATGGGAATGAGAAGAATGCTAGTCAAGAAAACAATTAGTTTATTATTTTATTTTCTTAGAAAGTGACTTACCTGCTTATGTGTTTGGTTGAGACTATAGTAGTTTTGCTTCATTTGCTTTAGTTGGATATTTAATTCTGTTCTAAGTTATAGTATTGTGAACCATTGTAGTAGCTTTTGATCTATTTAGTTTTCTTCCGCTGTTGAATTAATCTTCCTTCTCCCCTATAACAACAACAACAACAACCAAGCCTTAATCCCACTAGGTGGGGTCGGCTACATGAATCCTTTGTTTCCATTGCGCTCTATCAGTTACCAAATTCTTATAAAATTAGATAAAATTTTAGTGTGACGGCAAGGGGCGTCACAGTTTTCTTATCCCATGATTTAGAAGATTAAGTCCTTTAAATAAATTATGTGATGACCCGTGATCAAAAAGAGTAAAGAGTGACCGCCAAGTGTTGTTTGAATATATTTTTTAATTTTGTGTTCTTTTATTTTAAATATATTTTTAAATTTTATCATTTTTAAAAGTAATAATCTAAATTATGTTATATATATATATATATATGTATCTCATTCTACATAAATTTTAATATTAAATAATTACTTTATTTCACATTTAATATAATTTTTAATATAACTAACTCACTTTATTTCATATCATACATATTTTTTTAAAAAAATTTACAAAATTTGTTCTAAATTATTATTTTTTATTTCAACCAAACAAAATGTTTTTTTTGTACAAAGAAAAAGTACTCACATGTGGAATGAAAATCTATTCTGGTGGTGGACTCAGTCATCTCTCATTGACTCGAAGTCTTGCCCAAGACTTTACATAAATATTCCACATAAAAATTTTCTAAAGCTTCAAATCTTCCACTATGAATTTTTCACCTAATAAGCAACATTTAAATATTGCCCTTCTCATGGCATTGCTTTCAGTTTCCTTATCCCATGATTTAATAAATTATCAAATAATTTTTTTTTATTATTATTTTTTTAAATTACTATTTTACCCTGCACCTCTCTGTCTTTCCTCCCAATCCCGCGCACGTGCGCAACGGCTGTGCGGTAGCCGGTGGACACGCAGAGTTGCCACTGGACCTGCCGGCGGCCACACGGCCTCGCACGTGCGCGGGGATTGGGAGGAGAGAGAGGGACATGAGTAAAGTAATAATTTTAAAAAAATTTAATAATAAAAAAGGACCCATTTGATACTTTATTAAAACTCAGGAATCCTGATGTTAATTTTAAAAATGTGAATCTGTGTGTTATTAAGAGCTAAATTTAAAGACCTTAGTGTAATTTGTCCTATAAATAATTTAAACTAGTGGTCACCATTAGAACATACGTGTTGAACTCACGATTTATAAGTCAAGAACGACATTTCTGATTTTTTTTGGGCATTTAAATATCTATTTCTTAATTTTTTTTAAATCATATATAAAATTTTCTATTTTTTATTTTATAATTTAACTCCAAATCTTCTAAAGATAGAAGCTAGCCAGTAGCATACAAGAATGAAAAATAAATATATTTGTAAAAAAGTTAATGTTATACGAATTGAAGATAAATTTAGAGAAAATCTGCTTATATAATTTGAACATATAAATCGTAGGCCAATTGATACTCCAGTTAGAAAGAGGAAGAGACGGACCAAAAAAGATATAATAATAATTATAAGAAGAAATCTTACTCACTTATACCTAAATCAAGATTCGTTAATAGACAAAGAGCAATGAAAATAAAGGATCCATGTAGCCGACCTCATCTTGTGGGATTAAGACTTGGTGGTTGTTGTTGTATATCATTGATAATAAATATTTAAATAATCTTAATTAGTAAAAAAAATTAAAAAATTTTATAAAAATTTAAATATATTATTTTTAGAAANTAATTTTAATTAATAATTAATTAACAAAAAATGGAAAAGCCCAGCTAGCTAGCCTATAAATTGGGCATATGCATACTGAGATATTCACACTCCAGCCACTCAAAGATGAGCACTATCAAATCAAAGTCTGCTCGAGTCCTCTTCTTCGTCTTCGTTTCTTTTTCCGTCATCTCTTCGACCGTCTCCGCTGAAGATGCCGTTGAAAGAGCTTCGGAAGGTAAGCAAACTGCCTATTAGCTCACTACTTTATTTGATTTCATTCTTATCCTTGCCAACATACATGCATCTTCTCTATTATTGTTAACACGAGTTTAATTTAAGTACCTTAATGCTATCAAAAATCTCATTTAAGCATAGCTAATTTTTACTCGATATTCTAAAAACAAATAAAACTGTTGAAGTTGACGATTTACTTTGACTGGTGTGTTAAATTAAGTACTACAATCAATAATAAATCAAGTATTTATCCCACTAAATGAGGTTGACTACATAAATCATTTATTTTTATTGTATTCTATTAAATAATAAATTCTCATTTAACTCTAAATATTTAAAATTATTTCTTATAATTTTTTATCTTTTTTTGCCTTTTTTTTCTTTTTACATGAGCAAGATCTAATAAACCTTTTTTTTTTAGTGGAGCTTCTATCCGTCTACATACGATTTATATATCAAATCATTTGAGTCGATTCTCTTTAAACTTATCCTCAATTTATCAGGCTACTAAAATCTTCTCGTAGACTTGCACTTTTTTCATCTTATTCTTTTATGTATATCTAATTATCTACCTTGAGATAAATTGATAATTTAATATGATTGATATATATATGTTGATCAAATAAAAAGATAAAATTATCAAATAAGATTGAGATTTTATATACATGATAAACTTATTACATATATATTACAAAATTTTTTTGAATATTATTTATAAATTATTTTTCTAATAAAATTTGAATTTTAGGATCAAAAGAAGGAGAGAGATTCAAAATTTTGCCTAGCAGATAATCGTTTTATTCTTTAATTCAATTTCTTTTATTGTCTTTTTTTTTTCAAAATTTGAGATTATGACATGATGTACGTACAAAATTATTTTTTACTTACACATACCCAAGTTTAAATCTTCATTAATTTTAAGTAATTATCTGATATAACCTTTTTGTCGAGTTAGAATATTCTAGCTATTTGATAGATAAGATATTTATTCGTAAACCTTTATAAAAAAATTTCTGATCGTGCACTTTAAAAATAATGTAATCATAAAATACACAGTTATTACGTAAGTTAAATAATAAAAGTTAAGGACTGCAATATGTTTTATTATTTACATGAACCCCTTAATCAAAAAAATATTATGTTTTACTATCAAAAATATGTAAAATATTATATATATATATATATATTAAAATCTAATAAAATTATATATTTTATATTATTTTTAATTAATATATATCACGATATACAAATTTATAATGCAAAACATTAAATTTTATTTATTAAATTATTTTAATATTAAAAACTAAATCTTAAAAATCCTAAATTTTACCCTAAAATTTTAATTTTTATAAATCAATAATATATAAAATTTACTTTAAATTAAATTATTGAGATGAAAGTTTATATATATGACTTATGAATTATATAAAAATAAGATAAGATTTGTGAAAATACTTCATTAACTTAATTTATAATTTTTTTTAAAAATATCATATGAAATATATAATTTTATAAGTTTTTGATGTCATATATGTAATATTTTATTTTTGATAGTAAAACATATAATTTGTTGTAGTTAAGGTATTTTTCATATAAATTTTTCTCATTTTTTAATTGTTGCATATATGATAAACTTTGAATGCAGTTGTGACGAGTAAAGGTCGTCCAGAATATGATGACATAACCCATCAACCGGCGGTGGAATGGCCTCGGTCTGGAATCCCACGCAAGTCTATCTCATATGACGAAATATATTGGTCACCATATCAACGACCTTGGCAGCCTAGGGAATCGTATCAGTGGCCCAGTGGGTCGTATCAGCCGCCTATCCCACATCGACCACTTTGGCTGCATGCCCCACATCAACCGGTGGTTGAATGGCCTAAGTTTGGAATTCCGCCGAAGTATATCACATATGACAAACCATATTGGCCGCCATATCAAGGACCTAGGAAGCCTGGCGAGCCGTATCAGCGGCCAAGTGACCCGTATCAGCTCCCTATCTCATATCAACATCTTTGGCTGAATGCCCCACATCAACCTGGAGGTCCAGAAATTCCCGCCCCACATCGACATGGAGAGCCATATGTTCATGCGCCACGCCATCCTGGAGGTCCAAAAATTCCTTCCCCTTCTCAACCTGGAGGTCCAAGAATTCCCGCCCCACATCGACATGGAGAACCATATGTTCATGCACCACGCCATCCTGGAGGTCCAAAAATTCCTTCCCCTTTTCAACCTGGAGGTCCAATTATTCCGGCTCCACCTCAACTTTAAAATCTCTATATTCCGATTCCCCACAACTTTATATTTCATAAATTAATTCATATATGTGCTCCTCCACCTCGGGCTCCACTTCATCTATCACCTTCTTTATATGCAGATCAGCTCGTCCAATAATCAATTATTAGTATCTAAATTACTTATGGAAAAAGATAATATGAGTATCTATATATGTGTGTATGTAATACGTATCGACACGTCTCATGTATTTATCGGGCTCTGGCTTTTCATTTATTATATACTTGTATTTGTAATACATAGAGCTCTTAGTTTATAAATAAATAATGAGATGTTTATTTATTAAGTTATTTTTTATTGTGACTGATAATTTTTTAAAATAATATTTTTGTCTTGAGATTCACGTAAATTTTAATATGAAAATTTGTTGTATTTTGCGAGAAGTGAGATATGAAATAAGTTTTTTTTTTTTAAAAGAAATTGAATTTATATATGACCCATATCCCATGATACATGCATATGAAATATTAACTGCGGTTTTATCAGCTTCAGAAATTTAATACTATATTTGTAAGGTTTAAATTTAACATAATTAAAATTAAATTTAAATAATTTTTTTTATTAAAAATTATAAATAATATAAAATAAAATTAGTTATTATATTAAAATATGTGAAGAATATGATATAAAGTTAGTTATTATATTGAGATATATGAGAGATGTGATATAAATTAATTATTATTTTAGTAATATGTGTAGAATGTGAAGTAAAATTAATTTTTAATATTAATTTTTATGTGTGATGTGATATGTATATTTAAAATTAAATTAAATTAATTTTTAATTGGGATAATTACCTATATGCCACACAATTTAGTTTTATTTATGCTTTACTCATCCATTCTTAGTTAATTACGCTATGCACATTCAAAACATTATAAAATCTTACATACACACAATTGAGTTAAAACTTAATCAAAATCTATTTAAAAAAAAATTTGTTAGTAAATCATTAAAATTATATTTTTACTCTTAATGGTACATATTTTCTCTTCCTCAATACCACACTAAAGCGCTGATTTATCTTAAAATCAATTCACGTCACGGATATCTCTTTCCTTTGCCGCCTCCTAAATATTAAGGTTTTAGGATTTTTCACTCAAAATATATTTAAATATTCTTAAAATAATATAATGAACGGCTCAGATTTTTTGTAATCTAACTATAGTTAGGTTATTGAAAAATTATGATTACTCATTATAATAAAAATAAGTTAAAATGTGTGTATATAAGATTTTATAATATTTTGAGTGTGCATAGCATAATTAACTAAGAATAGATGGGTAACACATAAATAAAATAAAATAGTGTGGCATGTAGGTAATTATCTCTTTAAAAAATCATATTATCATCTTCCCACTATTTAATGGCTCTTCACAGAGAATTCACGTTTATGGCCCATCACGTGGCTGTGGGCTGTGTGGGCTGTGTGGGCTGTATAGGCTGATGGGCCGAGGGATTTTTTGATCTTGACTTATTTCGCATTTATTTGGTATGTTAGAAAAAAATTCAAAATTATACCTTATAGAATAATATTATTGATTGAATTTTGTTTTTAAAAATATGCAAACAAATATAAGTACTTAATTTGTCATTAAAATATCTAATAATCCTTTCTCCTCTCACCTACTCAACCATTCCAATCCTAATCCTCTAGGGGTGGCTTAAATTGATTTCAAGTAGACAAGTTAAATTTGTAATTAAAATTTTTAATTTTGAGTCTAATTTAATTCAATTTGAATTATTAAAGCTCTTTCGATTTTGAGCTTGATTATAAGTCTTATTTTTCTATAAAAATATCCATTATATATTAAATATATTAAAATATATTATTATAAAATTAACCTTATAGTTTTATGCATGCATTTCTAATCTCTATTTTTTTTATAAATTGTTGCATAAACATATTTGTATGCAAAAAATTCATAAACATACATCTAAAATTTGAAATCAATATAATCTATACACATATCGACTCAATTATAAATTAAATTGAGTTTTTTCGGAGTGAGCTAGCTTCGAGCTAAAAATAATCAAAGCACTTTTGAATTAAATAAAATACGAGCAAGTTTCGAGTAATGTAAATTATGTAGAAATGGAGTAGGTATGACCAAAAGAAAATTCGTGATAATTTTCTGAAAGTTTTTTTTTTTTTTTTGATAGAAATTTTCTGAAAGTTGATTATCAAGGCTGCAGTACTTGCCAAGAATTCCAACATATGTCTGTAATGTTTTATTCACTTTAACCTTTTAAGTTATATTAAAAATAAATTTATAAATCATATTATATACAAAATTTAATATAATTAATAATATTTCAAGGATACACAAACTCTATTGTTACCATCAAATTTATTTTATATTTTACATAAATTTTAAAATTAAAAATTAATTTTATTTGAGGTCGATCCTATGGACGTTCCAAAATAAACTAAAAAAGCACTTGGTTCAAACAAAAATGCGATTAAGTTATTAAGTTAAATTACTTTTTGTGCTAAATTACTCTTATATTAAAGTTATTATCTAGATATTAATATAGCAATATTTAATATCATTATAAGAAGATAAAAAAAAATTGAGATAAAAAAAAATATGATTTGAACCGAACCAAAAGGTCTTGGAGCACAACACCTTTGTATCTATAGTGACTCAAAGCTGATGGTGAACCAGTTGAGTGGGACTTACCAGACAAAAGATGAGGTGCTTAAGAGGTACTTACAGGTAGCCAAAAGTCTCCTGCAATATTTCGCCCAGGCTCTCCTATTTCATACCCCAGCAAAATAAATTCACTCGTGGATGAGTTGGCCAAGGAGGAAAACGGAGGCACAAGATATCGTGGCATCAGCTTACATCGTGCCCGAAGTCCTCGACGCCAGCGCTAACTCCGGAAGCTGGATGGACGAAGTCTAGCATTATCTCCAGACTGGAGAACTCCCAAGCAATAGGCATCAAGCCCGCAAGCTCTGAGTGAAGGCTGCCAGGTACGTCCTATCACAAGGGCAATTATTCAGGCAATGCTACTCCTGACCATTGGTGAAGTGCATTCGTGAGGGGGGTTCGAGGACCATCCTTGAGCATATCCATTCCAGTGACTGCAGGACCCACGCTGCCGGATGGAATCTCGCCCTACAGGTTCTGGGCCAGGGATACTATTGGTCGAGCATCTACGAAGACACTAAGGAATTTAGCCGGAAATGCCCCAAGTGCCAAATCTACTCGAACATCCCAAGACAACTTGTGGCACAACTACAACCCATGATGAGCTCCTAGTCTTTTTCGATGTGGGGGTTCAACTTTTTGGGGCCATTCCCGAAATCTGGAAGGAACCTACGCCACATATTGCTGGCGATAGATTACTTCTCCAAATGGGTCGAGGCTAAGGCAATGACACAGCCAACAGGCATGAATGTCAGAAACTTCATTTGGACACGGCTCATATGCACGTTCGGCATCCCACTCTCCCTAGTTTGTGACAATGGGATGACCTTCACGAGCAGCGCCGTCTCGGGTCTATGCTCCGAAAACGGCATCAATCTGAACTTTGCATCGGTTCATCACCCCCAGTCGAACGGACAAGCTGTAGCAATGAACAAGAACTTTCTCATCTCGTTGAAGAGGCCGATTGAAAAAGTCGGCTCGTCATGGGCCGCTGAGCTACCAGCCGTAATCTGGGGACTCAACTGCACACCTACGGCGGTCACCGGTCAAACGCCTTTCTCGCTTGTTTTCAGCGGGGAAGCGCTCATCCCGATTGAGTTGGAGGTTTACTCTCCCCATGTCGAACACGCCTAGGCGACTAGCAATCAAGGGCAAACCCCTTCTCTAAATCACGAGCCAAGTACGAAGATCATTGCAAGAATTAACATCGTGATCAACGACTCTTCCATGAACGATGTTTCTCCTTTGCATTAATAAACATCGTAAGCGATGTCTTTTCAGCTAAAAACGATGTTTCAAGGTGACTGGCAATCAAGGACAAACTCCTTCTCGAAGTCTCAGGTCACTCATACATAACACCTAGGCGATTGGCAGTCAAGAGCAAACCCTTTCTATATATTTTTTTAAAAAAATAAAAAATGACTATTACTAATTTGACAATCAACTAAACAGAAACTAAGTGTATTACTTTGAAAAAGAAACTAGCGGACCTACGACCCCACTAATTTTATGAAATTAGCGAATAATTCAATCCTCGAATTATTTTCCTAATAAATAATAAGGCCTGTTAATACAAGTCATTTTCAAAAATAATGTTCTTTTGAGGAAAATTTTCTCAATGTGATAAAGCGAAATTAAAAAGGGAGCTAAAGCGAAACTAGAGCTTTGGAGGAATGCTCTAGAAGCTAAATGTTTTTATTTCAGTAGATCAAAAACTGAATATATTGAGTGCACATTTAGTTAAGAAAGAAATACTTATATTGGAGATGTGACAATTGGTGATCAAATTGTCAAGAAGAGTGAGCGCTTTAGATACCTTGGATCAATTATACAAAATGATGGCGAAATAGATAATGACATTATTAGCAGGATTCAAGCAGGATGGGTAAAATGAGGAAAAATACTTCTGGTGTGCTGTGCGATAGAAAAATCTCATCTAGAATCAAGAGTAAATTTTATAAAACTGTAGTAAGACCAGCGATGATATATGGTGCTGAATGCTGGCTTGCAAAGAGAAAACATACAAATAAAATAAATATTGCAGAAATGAGAATGTTAAGGTGGATGTGTGGATATACACGAAAAGATAGAATGAGAAATGAGTATATCTGAAAGAAAGTTGATGTTGCACCAATTGAGGATAAACTTAGAGAAAGTCGGCTTAGATGGTTTGGACATCTAAATCGTAGGCCGATTGAAGCTCCAGTTAGAAAAATTGAGTTATTGAATTTTGCCCATGTACAAAGAGGAAGAGGAAAACCAAAGAGGATATGACAAGAAACTATAATGAGTGATCTTAGTTACTTAGACTTAGATAAGAATTTGGTAACTGATAGAGCGCAATGAAATAAAGAATTCATGTAGCCGACTTCACCTAGTGGGATTAAGGTTTGGTGGTTGTTATTGTTGTTGTTGATAAGAAAACGGATGGCAATGGCTTGAAGAACGCAATAATAGTGTTGTCTATTTGGTTAAAAAATCATAGAGGAAGATTAAATTTTTTGAAAAATTTTTATGTGGAATATTTTTGTAAAGTCCAGTCCTAGAATTTGAGTCAGTGAGAGATGACTGTCAGTCCACCACCAGAATTATGTGTACTGTTTCTTTCTGTGGAAAAAACATTCCAAGTCTAAAATTCCAAGCACAACATATTAATTTCTAGAATATACTGTAGATTTTGGTTTTCATTAATGATTCTAAAGATTTTGAAATTATTAATTTTCAGTCGATTTCAATTTCAATTCAAATATACTGTAATTCTTTTAATTATGAAATAAATCGAGTATAATTATAAGCCATATTTTTAATAAAAATATTTATTATATATATACTATAGATATATATTAAAATAAATATTATAAATTTATTTTAAAATTTTAAATTAAAAAATATATAATATAAATGTTTATTTTGAGCTCCTTAATCGAACGAATATCAAAGCTATTTTTTAATTTAATATTAAAATTTTATAAGATATCTAAAATATTTTCTATCTGCTCCCTCTCCTTTATCTCTACTCTCTCCTCTCCTCCCTCCACTCTCTCTCCTTAAACTGGGAGGTGGAGGGGCACCGCCGGCCCACTTGGGCCGCACTAAAAGAGAGATAGGAGAGAGGAGAGAGAAAAAAGAAGGAAGAAAGTGTGAATGAGAGAAGACAGAAAGTGCTCACTTAGCAACCTCCTCTCATAGCAAGAGGGCTATCAAGATGACAAAGATAAAGAGATTATAGATGCCGATGCTAGGACTTCATAGACTAAAGCTCGAGCAAAAGAAATAAGATAAAATTATTACTTTTTTTTTTCGAAAGGAATGATCTCATAAAAAAGGATTGTCTTAAACACTCTAAATGACTCGCCAAAAACACAAACTTCTCAACTTTATTTATTCTAAAATTAATTTGGCTAAATTATTTTAAGCCTAAATAATTTAAATTAATCACAAATTTGATATCAACATATCACTTAAATAATTATATAAATAATATAAAATATATATTTATTAATATGTAACTTCATAAATTAAGATTATTATTGCCAATGAAGTGGAGATATTTTAGGTATTTATAATAATTAATATTAAAAAAAAGATAGATATGCTTATTATATATATATATCGAGCTTAAATGTTAAATTTTTAAAATAATATACATGTGTGATAATATGCCATAAATTAAGTGGCTTAAATGTGATTTACCTAAAAATTTATGATTTTGTAAACTTGTGTCAATGATCATAGTATATACGTAATCTATATATATATATATATATATATATATATATATGTATAACTAAAATTCATATAATTCATTTCATTTTGCTTACACCAATCTGGAGGTCTAAAAATTCTAGACATATTTCAAAGCGGAGATCGATATATTACCTTTTATTATTTATTTTAATTTTTTTTTTTATTTTTAATCTTTTATCAACAAATTTTAAGATTATGATATATACATACGAAACTTTTGTTTTTGTTACTTCATTGTTCTCTAACTAAATAAAGCCTATGTAAAAGCTACAATATTATTTTTTTATATTTTGTAATTTTGAATGCAGAAGTGAGGAAGAATGATCAGGTAGAATATGGTGGTGTACCCGATCGGATGGCATGGCCTTCATTTCAAATTTCACGCACTCCTAATCAAGTACATGAGTGGCTTACCCCACTCCCATGTAAACCTGGAGGTCTAGGCATTTCTGTTCATCCTCAGCCAAAAAGATTGTACAATCCAATTGGCTCACATCAATCTCGAGATGTAGAAATTCTACCCATAGTTCAAAGTGGAGGCCCAGACGTTCCTGCCCCGCATCATCCTAGAGGGCCGAACATTCCTACCACACATCCTCCTAAAGGCGTATATATTTCTACTCGATATCATCCTGGAGGTTCAGACATCCCTTCTCGATATCATCCTGGAAGTCCAAAAATCCCTGCCCCACACCGACCCAGAGGTCCAAAAATCTCTCCTCCACATCATTCTGGAGAGCCATACATTCCAGCAACACGCCACCGTGGAAGTCCAAAAATTCCTTCCCCATTTCAACCTGGTCGTCCGATCATTCAAGCTCCACCTCAACCTTAAGTTCCTTATACATTCCTATCTCCCACAATCTTATACTTCATATATTTATGTTCCACAACTTCGGCCTCCACAACATCTATCAACTCCTTGGTATCCAGATCTGCTTGTGCAATAATCAATTATTAGTACTTATATATATATATATATATATATATAGTATATATAATATGTATTGTGTATTATGTATTTACTGGGCTCTAGCTTATGTCATCCTTGTATTTGTAATATATAGAGGTCTTGGTTAAAAAAATAATGAGAAGTTTATTTGGATTGAAAAATAATTCTTTATGTGATACGTTTGTTTCGAATTTTATGAAAAATTTGAAATAATATTAGTTATATTCAGGAGTGGGTTGTGAAATAAATCTTATTTTTCTTTATAAATTTATGTATGATATAAATTATAAAATTATTTTGGATAAATTGTGACGACCCTAGCCGTCACACTAAAATTTATCTAAGTTAGGGGAGAAGGAAGATTAATTCAACAGCGAAAGAAAACTAAATAGATCAAAAGCTACTAAAAGAGTTCACATATCTATAACTTAGAATAGAATTAAACATTCAACTAAAGTAAATGAAACAGAACTACTATAGTCTCAACTGAACACATAAGTAAATAGTCACTCTCTAGGAAATAAGACAATAAACTAATTTTTCTCTTGACTGGCATTCTCTCCATTCCCGTGATCAAATGCTCCAGTACCTGCCACGTTAGTGACAGAGTCTGTTAGAACAGACTCGTAAGTTGTACACTAACAAAGCCTTTAAATAAAAATATTAAATAACAATAATAATAATAATAATAATAATAGCATGTTAACATGATATAATAAGAATGACAAACAATTAAATATGTATAACATAGATTTCAATTAAGCATGCATGTAGGATAAAGAGATGGCATAGCACAGTGTAAACAACAAGTCTTAAACAAACATAGCATAATTTGCATAGCAAGTACAACATCAGCATATAAACAGAAAAAAATAAAATAAAATAAGTAACGAACAGATTTCTTTTTATTAATTTTATTTTTATCTTTTAGGCCCGTGATTTCTCGTACTACGCCTCAGCTGCCTTTTACATATTTGGGGATCGTCATCCCCTAGCCCCGTAGGCTATAGCCCATAATGGCAAAATATGAGGTCCTCAATCAGTTTTGGGAGTTTTCACCCCCTAGCTAAGAATGGCAATGAACGCCGTCGCGCCTATATATCATATGCTCGAGCTAAGGCAGGTGCGTAATCCCACAGAAATCACATTTAACTTTTAATCCATTATCGCCTTTAAAATCTTGATTATAAATTTACTCACATAGCAAGCTCATACACTTGCCTAAATATTATATTATATCTTTGAATGTGACGACAACTCCGTACACTTGCCCTCCCGTAGGTGTCACAAACACAAATTAATATATTCTTATCGAATGTGGCGACAAGTCCGTACATTTGTCCTCCCGTAAGTGTCACAGTCGCGAGTCAATATATTCACATCAAATGTACGACAAATCCGTATATTTATTTACTCACGTAAGTCATACATCTAATCCATCGATTTAACTTACAAAATCAAACTTTGCTCATAATAATTTTTATATTTAGATATTTAATTTAAAATAGCAAAGTTAGGATAAAACCTACCTCGAATTCATCATTGTTCTAGGTTTTCTTGAGATCCGAAGAGAAAGGATCACTCCAAATTGCTAGATCTAATCCAAGGCGTAAGAAAACATGTAGATCGAGAAGAAAATGAAGAAGAATCGTCGATTTTGAGGAAGATCTGGCTTCTCTCTCTCTCCAACGCGTCACTTTCTCTCTCCAACTCGTCACTTTCTCTCTCCTCTCTCTAAGCCGGCGGCGGTTATAGAAGGGGAAGAGTTGAATCAGTGTTTTAAGAACAGAAACTCTATTTCTTTCTCTAAATAATAATCTAGGGGTATTTCTGTAATTTTTCTTAGCCTTAATTTAAGGAGGTAGTTATGGATATTTAATGGGTAATTAAATTTATTGGATTTGAATTTTAAATAACCTGATTTAATTAAATTAAATATTAATTTCAGCCATTTTGAATTTTGAATCTCATAACAAACATTTAACATTTCATATATTTAATTTTAAATAATTAATCTTATAAATAAAAATTAATCAAAAATCTAAATCTAAATTTTACCGAAATATTACTTAAATTATATTTAACTTTTTTGAGAATGAAAAGAGAATATAAATTAGTCTCAATTTTTAAATTTATTAATAGAAGTTCCTGAGGTTGAGTTGGGGGCTGAATTTTGATCATAATAGTTTTGGGTTCACTAAAATTTGGTAAAATAGACTTTTTCACTCCTAATTTCTCTCTCTTCTCTCTCTCTCTACTATAAAATATAAATTATAAAGAAAAATATATTTAAAATTTAAAACTAATTAAACATTTATGTATAAATTTTTAATATATTTAATTTTAGAATTTTCAAAATACGAGAGATTAAAATTTAAATTTTTATTTAAAGAAATTAAATTTTAAATTTATATTTTGAAAAATTAGATATTAAATTTAATTTTTAATTTTAATACTCAGAAAAAATTTAATTTAAATATTTTTATTTAAATATTTAATATTTTTATTTTGAAATTTATTTATTTATTTAAAATTTTATAATTACTTGATGTATATCTTTTGAATAATTTGCATTGAGGACCTTAAGATTAAATGTATATTGCGAATAGATTTTGGGGGCATTTTTATTTTTAAAAAGTTATACAAGAGCATATTCCGTGAATATTTCGTTAATATTAATGATTTTCGTCACAAGAGACCACGAAAGAAATGACAACTAATCTTGGGGGATTATCTACTTGTGATTATACTACTTGAGAAATCTCCCTTATAAAATTTTAAAAATTGAGAACATTTGCATTCTCTCTCTAACCTCAAGTTTTTGAGTGCAACTTAACCAATTATTTTTATTTCAAATTAAAATTAACATTGCGGTGTTCTCCTAGCACAATAGAGAAATTCAGAGCTTACTTAGAAAATAGGAGATCTCAAATTTGAACTATACTATTATCATAATTTTTAAATGATATGAAAAAAATATAATACAAGAGGTAAATTAAAAAAAAGTTAAAGTTAACATAGGTAAACCAAAATGATATATGTATATGAAATATTAACCACAGCCATCATTCACTGTACCATCACCTTACACCAGAAGAAAATCAACATTATACAGCGCCCATTATGCAGCGGTTAACATGATCAACCGCTGTAAATAGTATTGGTGGGGCCTTTTACAACGGTTGACTAAGTCAACCGTTGTAAAACAGAACCCTTTTACAGCGGTTGACTAAGTAATTAACCGTTGTAAAAGGTCATACTCTTTTACAGCGGTTGGCTTAGACAACCGCTGTAAAAGAGATGCCCTAAAAAATAGATCTGGCACCGCCCCCTTCATTTCACACTTTCTGATCTTTGCTATGGCTAACCGATTGGCCACCTCATTGTCGACTCCACTTCGTCATTGATCGTTCCTCGCCGACGACTCCACTTGCCATCGACTCCACTCACCGTCGGCTCCACTCACCGTCGACTCCACACGGCCGACGGTCACTTCTTTTCTTGGGTAAACCTTGAAAGTCGAGGACGACTCTACTCGCCGTCGACTCCACACCGCCGACGGTCTCTTCATTTCTTCGATAAACCTTGAAAGTCATCGTTATTCTCTTAATGCAACATGTATGATGATATTTTTTGAGTTTTTTCTCTTTATTTTTTCATTTTTTTTTTGTTTTTACTTTCTCCCAACATTAGATTCAAGTTTTTTCATTTTTCAACATTAGATTTTATTTTTTCACTAGATTCAAGTTTTAGTAGTTTTAGTAGTTTGTTTGCCCTGTCTTTTAACATTAGATTTACTTTCATAGTAGTTGCACTTTGAACGACTTACTAAGTTTGATGAGTTAGATTTATATGGTAGCAAAGTAGTTTGGGTTAGAGTTAACCTGAGTAGATAGCTTCTTATCTTTGTAGAAGACTATGTCTTTTAAATAGATTATGTGATGTCCCATGATCAAAAAGAGTAAAAAATGACCGCCAAGTGATGTTGAATATATTTTTTAATTTTGTATTCTTTTTATTTTAAATATATTTTTAAATTTTATCATATTTAAAAGTAATAATCTAAATTATGTTATATATATATATATATATATGTGTAGTTATTACAGAAAATTAATCAATGGATCGGTCATGGATGAGAATGAATAGACGATCATTTGAATATAGCAATGGAGTCAAAAATTTCATAGAGTTTGCATTGAATAATTCAATTTTTTCTCAAGAAAATATGAGGTGTCAGTGTTTGAAATATGACAATATGAAACTTTTCAGTGCATTTATAGTGAAAGATCACATTTTCTTTCACGGAATTGACGTGACCTATGAACGGTGGATTTGGCATGGGGAAGCTCCAAGAATTGAAAATATTAACAGGCCAAGAAGTTCTTCAACAGTTAATCCGAATATTGATATGAACGTTGAAGATACAATAGAAGAGAATAGACTGGATGATTTAATTAAGAATATTGAAGATAGTTTTACCCATAAATCAAAATAATTTGAAGAATTTTAGAAGATGCTAGAACACATTTATTTCCCGATTGCAATAACTTCACTAAACTTTCAGCATTAATGCAATTGTATAATTTGAAGGCAGCTAATGGATAGAACAATAAAGATTTTTCTAATTTATTACAGTTATTTAAAGAAATATTAACTGCGCCAAATCGACTTTCGATTTGGACATTTGAGGCGAAGAAGATAATTTGTAAATTAGGGATGAACTACGAAAAAATTAATGCATGCCCTAACGATTGTATTTTATACAGAAATGAATATATTGATTTAAATCAGTAACCACAATATGAAAAATTAAAGTGAAAGTTATGTGTAGATAGCACTAAGGAGAGGCATAGTATTCCAGCAAAAGTTATGTGATATTTGTCAGCTATACTACATTTTATGCGATTATTTCGTAATGAAGAACATGCGAAGAATCTTACATGACACGTTGATGGTGAAGGTCGCATATGTGATCGGATGATGCGGCACCCGGCAGACTCAGCGCAATGAAAATCTTTTAATTTTATGTATAAAGATTTTGCCGAGGAACCTAGAAACTTAAGTCATGAGTTGTATACTGATGGATTTAATCAGCATAGTGTTCAGAGTAGTCAGCACAATTGTTGACCAGTTCTAACTTGCCACTCAATTTATGTATGAAGCGCAAATTCATTATGCTAACTATTTTAATATCTGGACCAAAGCAGCCTGGTTGTAAAATTGATATTTATTTTGCACCTCTTATTAATGATTTGAAAAAATTATGAAAAGAAGGTATAGAAATATATGATGCTTATCATCATAAGACATTCATATTAAGAGCAACACTTATGTGAACTGTGAATAATTATCCAGCTTATGATAATTTGGCAGGTTGTACTGTTAAAGGTTATTATGCATGTGTTATTTGTGGTGATAAAACTAATACAGAATATCTAAAATATGACATTTCGTGGTCTCTTGTGATGGAAATCATTAATACTAACGAAATATTCATGGAATATGCTATTGTATAACTTTTTAAAGACAAAAATGGCCCCAAAATTTATTCGCAATATACATTTAATTTTAAAGTTCTCAATGCAAATTATTCAAAATATATACAAGTAATTATAAAATTTAAATTCACAATTTACAAAATATTAAATAAATAAATAAATAATTTCAAAATAAAAAATATTTAAATTAAATTATTTCTGAGTATTAAAATCAAAAATTAATTTAATATCTAATTTTCAAAATATAAATTTAAAATTTAATTTCTTTAAATAAAAATTTAAATTTTAATCTCTCGCATTTTGAAAATTTCAAAATTAAATATATTAAAAAGTTATACATAAATGTTTAATTATTTTTAAATTTTAAATATATTTTTCTTTATAATTTATATTTTATAGTAGGGAGAGAGAGAGAGAGAGAGAAGAGAGAGAAATTAGGAGTGAAAAAGTCCATTTTACCAAATTTTAGTGAACCCATAACTGTTATGATCAAAATTCAGCCCCCAACTCAACCTCAGGAACTTCTATTATAAAATGTTAATATTTGAGAATAATTTATATTCTCTTTCATCCTCAAAAATTTAAATATAATTTATCCAAAATAATTTTATAATTTATATCATACATAAATTTTAAAATAAAAAAAACTTTATTTCACAACTCACTCCTCCCAAATATAATTAACATTATTTCAAATTTTTCATAAAGTTAGAAACAAATGTATCACATAAAAAATTATTTTTTAATCCAAACAAATTTCTCATTATTTTTTAACCAAGACCTCCATATATTACAAATACAAGGATGATAGAAGCTAGAGCTCAATAAATACATAAGACACAGTACATATTACATATACTTATATATATATATATATATATATAAATACTAATAATTAATTATTACATAAGCAGATCTAGATACTAAGGAGTTGATGGATGTTGTGGAGGCCGAGGATTTGGAACATAAATATATGAAGTATAAGGTTGTGGGAGATAGGAATGTATAAGGAACTTAAGATTGAGGTAGAGCTTGAATGATTGGACCACCAGGTTGAAATGGGGAAGGAATTTTTGGACTTTCAGGGTGGCGTGTTGCTGGAATGTATGGCTCTCCAGGATGATGTGGAGCAGAGATTTTTGAACCTCTGGGTTTGTGTGGGGCAGGAATTTTTGGACTTCCAAGATGATATTGAGAAGGGATGTATGAACCTCCAGGATGATATTGAGTAGAAATATATGCGCCTTTAGGAGGATGTGTGGTAGGAATGTTCAGCCCTCTTAGATGAACTATGGGTAGAATTTCTACAAGTCGAGATTGATGTGAGCCAATTAGATTGTACAAACCTTTAGGTTGAGGATGAACAAAAATACCTGGACCTCCAGGTTTACATGGGAGTGGGGTAAGCCACTCATGTACTCGATTAGGAGTGCGTTAAATTTGAAGTGAAGGTCTTGCCACCCGATTGGGTATGCCTCCTTTTACTTATGTCGTTATGTAAAACATTATTGGATGTATTATACTTCTGTTTGGTCAGTGGTTAATTTGATCATAATTATTTAAAAAATATATATAATAATTTATATAATTTTTAATACATTAATTAATTCTATTTAATATTTTTACAATTATTTGATTTTATTTTTTATTATATATAAAAAAATTATATATATTTTTTAA
>JAEMOT010003063.1:84942-100967 GCA_019297695.1 Apostasia ramifera | reverse complement strand
GCACTTTTAACAAAATGGTTGTTGGCCGCAACAAGCCTCTCCCTCCCTGCATGATCGTATCCAGCTTCTCTGGCGATGTCTACCGACCCGTAGGCTACGCCACCCTACGCGTCGCTTTCGAAGATGGCCCCAGNTTGATGTCTTTGCTTAAGGACCTGGTGATATGCCTGGGCGGTGAAAAACAGCGAGCAACCAAAGAAGTCAAAAAACTACTTGCCTCCGACTTCATCAGGGAGATTGCGTATCCTTCATGGCTTGCAAACATCGTCGTCGTGAAGAAAAGATCAGGAAAATGGCGAATGTGTGTAGATTTCATTGACCTGAACAAGGCCTGCCCCAAAGACTTCTATCGTTTATGAAAAATAGACAGGATCATCGACTCTTCGGCGAGGTATTCTATGATGACCTTTGTGGATGCCTTTTTGGGCTACCACCAGATCCGAATGGCAGAAGAAAACAAAAAACACACTTCCTTCATCACCGACCATGGGACCTTCTGCTATAAAGTCATGCCCTTCAGCTTGAAGAATGCAGGCACGATGTATCAGTGAATGGTCGACACTACCTACAAAGGTCAGAAGGGGCAAAAAATGGAAGCTTACGTAGACGACATTTTAATTAAAAGAAGAGTAGGGAAGAACATCTCAGTTACCTCTGCGAAACACTCGACACCTGCCTCTCGTACAACATCAAGTTGATCCCCTTGAAGACCATTTTTGGTGCGGCATACGGCAAATTCTTGAACCACATGGTGCCGATAAGGGGAATCGAAGCAAATCCTGAAAAGATACAGGCTATCCTAGAGATGGACCCTCCTCGAACAATCGAAAGCATATAAAAGTTGAACAGGAGTGTGACATCCCGGTTTTCCGGACGCTAGAAAAGTAATATATTCTTTCCATTTTGTTTTTTAAACCTCAAGTCAAATTCTTATTTATCACAATTCAGAAATACCTTCAACTTCTTTTCCCTTGTCCCGTAATTCTTCTAGTGCCACACCTACCACCAAAAATGGCAGGAGTCTGTTAATACAGACTCAGTAGATAAAACATTATCCAAAGTAACAATAATCAATTCAATATTACCAACAGAATGAATACAACTCATGTATTAGAATCAAACAAGAAATAAAATCAATTTCCACAACAACAATTCAATTTGCAAGATACTCTTAAAAATAATAACCTTTAATATCAATATCATAATCATCTCTACTCATTATTATTATATCTCTGGGCCCCAGGTTTGTCAACCAATCATTTCAAATGCCACAATCATTTCTCATCTGCCCAAAAGGGCCTTGGATGCCATCGCGCCAAATCAAGCTCGAGCTGACATGTGTGATCGCTTGTGAGAAACCTGTCTTACTCATCATCGCCTTTAAATCATAAATGCTAATATCATCTCATTACTCAAAATAACATTACATACTATATCATAAATCTTAACTGCATAATATCAATTGTAATATATACAAATTAATTATCATAACTTATTATTGAACATACTGAATTCGTCACAACATAGTAATATTATATTTAGTGGTGTAGATCTTTTATTTGCATACTCTTTCACCTAGAAGCCTGACAAAAATTCTTACATCTTGTTATTCTAGAAGCCTTGACGGGAGCCGCACCTTGCATCAATGATTCCTTTTTCTTAGGACATCACCCGGCGTACACTCCCCGCCCTCATCGAAATAACATATATATAGAAAACTCTCCCCCCTCGTCGGTTCTTGGTATACAACAATCCATTAGTACCACATCACCTCACAGACAAATATATCTCATCATTCACTCAAATAACAGCATACATAGCATACATGACATAATAATATAATTCCATATAGACACGTCTACTAAAATTCTTTTGTAATGCAAAATCCACTTAATAGATCAAAATATCAATAAAAAGCAAACAGAGGATTGATCACAAAATTCCACCAAATTAATCCATTCTCCACAATATCATAATTTTCTTATAATCTTGAAACATTAAATTATATTCACAACACAATATTAAATCAACACCTACTGATTTACTATTTTGGCTAGACCTGAAATCTCTCCGTTATTTCTCTTTACGCAATTAATAGAATACGAGACATAATAGCATAATTCCTAAAGCCTCACAATATTCATCCGTTTTCACAAGCAATAATGTATCAATATTAACTTTAGGGACAAAATTACCTATCAATTTATTGTTAAATAACACTTAAAATCTCTCCTTTATTCCCCTAGCTTTTCATTTTTCCTTTTTCCTTTTCTCCTCCTCCTCCTTTTTCTTCTTCTTCTTCTTCTTCTCCTCCACCTACTGCTGGAGCTTGCAGCAGCGCTGCTGCTGCTGCTGCTCTCGGCGAAACGGCGGAACGGAGAGGCACAGGCGCGCGAAACCGAGAAGGAGAGAGAGGGGAAATTCCCTTTCTCTAACCTTACGCGAGTAGGGGTGTTAAAAATATCCGAAACTCGAAACTCGCTCGGAACTCATTCGATTTTTGAATCGACTCGAAATCGGTTATAAAATTTTGAATCAAATCATGAGCTAAGGATTTTGGCTCGAAGTTCATTTCGAGTCAATTTCGAGTTGGCCCTAGCTCGCTCGAAACATGATTTGATTTGGCTCGAAATTATATATATAGCATAAATAATATGTATATATTATATACATATATATACATAAATAAAATGATATTTTATATAATTTAGTTAGTGGTTTAGTGGTAGAGTAGAGGAGATTTAAGGTTTATTTTTTTCAAGGTCTAGGGATCAAATTCTCTTAAATACATAACATTTCAATATTTTTTTTACAATTCCGAGCTGATTCGAATCATGATTCGAGCAAGCTCGAAATCTAGTCATTTCGAGCCGAGCCAGCTCGAATCATATCCCATTTTGATTTCGGACCGATTTCGAGCCGAGCCGAGCTCGAAATTTTCGATTTCGAGTTGAGTTTGACTCGCTCGAAATCGGCCCGATAACAGCCCTAGGCGCGGGCGACATGCGGAAGAAGCGGAGAAAGGCTGTTCCGCCGTTGTCCTCATCTGATTAATAGAACAATTATAATTTAGTCCCCTTATTTCTAACCTCTTATAAATAGATCTAAAATTATTATTTTCAAGTCCAAAATCTTTCATTTTAAGTCTAAATCAGCTTTAATTTTTAAACCTCAAATCAACTTATATTTCAATTTCTTTTGACTTTAAAATTTTAGGATATCACAAGGAGGGTCACCCCTCTCAGCAGATTCATATTCAGGTTTGGCGAGCAATGCTTCTCTTTCTTCAAGGTTCTTCAGGGAGAGTATCTTGCCTAGAACGACGACTGCCAGTAGGCCTTTGAGTCACTGAAAAGGTATCTGCTCTCACCGCAACTACTATCCACCCTACTCCCAGGAGAGGAGCTCCTCCTCTATATCAGTGCCACTGAGAACTCAGTGTTGGCAGTCCTCGTCCCCAAAGAAGCTGGCTGGTAGCGTGCTATCTACTATGTCAACCACATTCTTCACGGCGCCAAGGTAAGGTACCCCCTCTCGAAAAGCTCTCCTTTGCACTCATAGCCACTTCCCGTAAGTTGCGCCACTATTTACAGGCCCACTTCATCAAAGTAGTGACTGACCGGCCCCTCCGCAGAGTACTCCATTCGCTCGAAGTCTCCGGAAGATTGCAGAAGTGAGTCCTGGAGCTCTCAAAGTTTGACGTCGATTTCTTTTCGAGATCGGCTTCGAAGAGCCAGGTGCTTGCCGATTTTGTAGCCGAACTGACCATGACCGAATAGCTAGAACCCCTCAAGAATCAGCTGCCCTGGATCCTCCTTGTCGATGAAGCCTCTGGTGAGCACACTCAAGGGATTCATATAGTTAGCTCTGCCTAGTAGAAAAAAACTTAATTTTTTGTTGTTGTTGTCTATAATTAAATTTATCATGTGCTAAATAATATATATGTATAAAACAAATTATATTGATAAAATACATATATTTATCAATTAATAATATGCGTGTGAATAAAAAAAATTATAGACGCGATCAATTTTGATTATACACTAAAATGGTTTCTATTAACAGCATGCTCGTGAAAGAAAAAAATTTTACCATATCTTTTTAACAATAAAACACAATATTTTTTATAAAATGGAAAAACATTGATAATTAGGTAAAAATTTGATTTCTATCTAAGGGTGACTTTCAGTAGAGTTTCAATTCAAAGTTTATTTTTTTCGATTTTAAGCTGACTGTATCTAATCGAGTATAATTATTAATCATATTATTTTATAAAAAAATTTATTTTACATGTTAAGTATATAATAATGTTATTTTTTAAAAAAAATTCTACAATTATGTTACAAACTTTTATATATTAAAATATAAAAATGCATAAATTTTCATTATAAATTTAATCAGACAATTAAAATTCTGGTGCATTTTTCTATATTAATTAAATTAATAAAAAATGAAATTCTTTTTTTTGGATAAAAAAATGAAATTTCTTAAGCTATTATTACATTTTTTATTTAGCATTATTACATTTAAAGGTGTAATACATGCATTCCGACGTCGCGCATAAATAAACCTTTTTAAACTGTTATGCGAATTTCCGCATGATTTAGAATATGCGACCGTCAAAAACCAAAGACTATAACTCGGGACTTTTGCTGATTTTTTAAAATTTTCGGAGGCCATCCCTCTGAAGTGACTACCCAGAGATCAGCTTAGACTATAAAGTCTCATTATAACAAGGAAAAGGAGCTGGCCAATTCGACTTCTCCCTTTCTTTCTCCCTCTCTACAGCTCATCTTCTTGTAAGAAAAATACAACAATCTAGCGAAATTCTTGAAAGCCATCGACAGCATGAGGCCGTGGTTTTCCATTTAGCCGGTTTCCATGCAAAAGTCTCTCTTGTAATCTTCTGATTAATTTTTTTGCTTCAACAAGATTGGTGCCCTCACATAGGAACGAATCTAATCCCCTCAGTCACTGATGGAATAAGCTCATGACGAGAACCACTCGCCGCTCGCTGAGCGGCAGGCGGCATCAGCACCTCAGAATGACGGCTCTGCGAGCCACTGTCAGCTTTAAGCCCTTATACATGCGGTAGACACGCTCTCCTAGATGATGAAAGCTTCTCGCTAATTTTCCGGCTCTCCTCCAACAACAAAGACCTCTCCCTCTGGCCCTACCTCTCGAGGGCTCTATCCCTCCTCCGCTGAGCGTGGAGCACCACGAACTGCCCCTAAAGAGGCTAGCACACATGCTGTAGGGGAAAGCCAGCCCGAGGTATACCCTCCTGCTACTCCGGTGATTACAATCTTCTCATTCGCCATAATGGCGGTGCCCGTACCTTGCGGCTATAAGGCTTCCAAAGTCAATGACTACGATGGCCTCACTGACCCGACACAATATGTGAAATGCTTTGAGAATGCCCTGGCGACGGGCGACCCCATCTCAGACGCATATAAATGCTACTTGTTTCGAAACACCATGACGGGCCTGGCATTGGACTGGCACGACGAAATCCTACAAGGATCCTTCGAAAGCTTCGAACAGTTTTTCGATCAGTTTTGCACAAGATTTGACACATCGAAAACTACATCCCGAACAATCCATGAGCTCTGGCAAATAAAGCAGGGTCCCGGCAAACCCTGCATATGTGGATTGATTCTCGAAAATGAACGCAGAAATAAAAGACACTACGGACGATAGATCAACCATGATCTTCGTTCACAACATACTACCGGGTGAGTTATATGATTCTTTAGTGGATGACATATCGAAGACACTCATGGAAGCGAGTGCCCAAGCCAAAAAATGCATCCATCTTGAAAACGCGAAAGCCCTCAAGGCAAGTGCTAGGAAAGAAGATGACTCGCCATAAGACAAGAAAGGCGACGCTTCGAAGTTGGAACAGTGTACCCCCAGGAGAACTTTTCGGGACCGAAAGTTTCCCCCCTCTCACGGAAAGCGCAAGTTCGATGGCGAGTCTCCTCGTGCTTCTCACCGGTGTACATCATCGAAGAAATATTCTCGATCCTCAAGGATAAAGGGTTTGTCCAGAACCGCGGCGAACGACAACCACTCCAACCTGGCAAAGATTCGACGAAATAGTGTAAGTTCCACCGGCATTACGACCACCTCCACCATGAGCGCCGTTCCTTTCGGTCACTCGTCAATGAATGCATAGAGAAAGGCTTCCTCACCGGTTACAAGAAAGTTGAAGAGCTACCGTCGAAGACGGCAAGGGCACTGTTCCCTCAGGATGAACCTTCGGCGACCTCGCCGTTGGTCCCCGCATCATCGAAGGCCGACGGGAAGAGGGCCGTGTTGTCGATCTTCATCCTTACCGGCGTGCCCTCTGGGTACAACGTGATTCTAGGGCGACCCACGATGGCGGCATCCCGTATGGTCCCATCCACCTTCCATTTGTACATCAAGTTCCCTACACAGTTCGGCGTCGCCGCCATCAAAGGCGACAAGGCGGGGGCTAAAAATTGTTTCGAATTAAATGCTCATCTCCATATAGATCACCTGGACTCTAGGGATCACGTCTTGCCCCGTGTTGACCAAAACGACCATGTAAACATCGTCGAAGAAAAATCTGTACTAATCTCTAAAGACTTTCCTGAGAATGAAAAACTTGCTTTAGCAACACTGCTTTCTAAGTACTTCGATGACTTTGCTTAAGGACCTGGGGATATGCCTAGGATAGAGAGGGGCGTAGCCAAACATCGGCCTTATGGTTAGTGCAACTTCCGTCAGGTAGAAAACGAGAACCTTCAGCGGTGAAAAACAACGAGCAATCAAAAAGGAAGTCGAAAAATTACTCACCGTCGGCTTCATCAGGGAGATCGCGTATCCCTTATGGCTTGCAAACATCGTCGTCGTGAAGAAAAGCTCAAGAAAATGACGGATGTGTGTAGACTTCATTGACCTGAACAAGGCCTGCCCTAAAGACTTCTATCCTTTACAGAAAATAGACAAGCTCATCGACTCTTCGATGGGATATTCTGTGATGAGCTTTGTGGACGCCTTTTTGAGCTACCACCAGAACCGAATGGCAGAAGAGGACGAAAAGCACACTTCCTTCATCACCGACCACGAGACCTTTTGCTATAAAGTCATGCCCTTCAGCTTGAAGAATGCAGGCGCGATGTATCAGTGAATGGCTGACACCGTCTTTAAAGGTCAAAATGGGCAAAATGTGGAAGCTTACGTAGATGACATTTTGATTAAAAGTAAGAGTGGGGAAGAACATCTCAGTGACCTTTGCGAAACACTTGACACCTGCCGCTCTTACAATATCAAGCTAAACCCCTTAAAGAGCATTTTCGGCGCGACATACGATAAATTTTTGGGCCATATGATGTTGATCAGGGGAATCGAAGCGAATCCCTAAAAGATACAGACTATCGTAGAGATGGACCCTCCCCGAACAATCGAAGGCATACAAAAGTTGAACGGGAGGGTCAGCGCTCTCAGTAGATTCATATCCAAGTTTGGTGAGCAATGCCTCCCTTTCTTTAAGGTTCTTCGAGGAGAGTATCCGGCCTAGAACGACGACTGCTAGCAGGCCTTTGAGTCGCTGAAAAAGTATCTGCTCTCGCCACGACTAGTGTCCACCCCGCTCCCAGGAGAGGACCTCCTCCTCTACATCAGTGCCACTAACAACTCAGTGTCGGCGATCCCCGTCCGTGAAGAAGCCGGGAGGTAGTGCCCTATCCACTATGTCAGCCATATTCTGGAAAAGCTCTCTTTTGCGCTGATAACCGCTGCCCGCAGGTTGCGCCACTATTTCCAGGCCCACTCCATCAAAGTAGTGACTGACTAGCCCCTTCGCAGAGTACTCCATTGCCCGAAGACTCCGAAAGATTGCAAAAGTGGACCGTGGAGCTCTCAGAGTTCAACGTCGATTTCCTTTTGAGAACGGCTTCGAAGAGCCAGGTACTTGCCGATTTCGTAGCCGAACTGACCATGATCGAATAGTCGGAACCCCTCGAGAATTAGCTGCCCTGGATCCCCCATGTCGACGGAGCCTCTGGCGAGTAACTCAAGGGATCGACATCCTCCTCATCAGCCCCTGGGGGATCCGACTCCAAAGATCAGGGAAAATACGGTTCCACAGCACAAACAACCAGGCCGAGTATGAAGCCTTCATCGCCGGGCTCAAGTTCGCCAAGTGTCTTGGAGCACAGTACCTTCGTATTTATAGCGACTCCAAGTTGATGGTAAGCCAGCTGAAGGGGACTTACAAGACGAAGATGGGGTGCTTAAGTAGTACTTGCAGCTAGCCAAACGCCTCCTGCAACACTTCGCCCAGGTTCTCTTATTTAACATCCCCTGTGAAATGAACTCTCTCCCAGATAAGCTAGCCAAGAAGGAAAAAGGAGATGCGCAAGATTTCTTGACCCCAGCTTACGACGACTATGAGATCTTTGATGTCGACTCTAATTTCGGAAGCTGGATGGATGGAATCCAGCACTTCCTCCAAACAGGGGAGCTCCCAATCGACAAGCATAAGGCTCAAAAGCTCTGAGTGAAGGCTGCTAGGTACGTCCTATTGCAAGGGCAATTGTTCAGGCGTTGTTACTCCTGGCCCCTAGCGAAGTGCATTCGTGAGGAAGATTTGAAGACTGTTCTCGAACAGATCCATTCCGGCGACTGTGGGACCCACGTCGCCGGATAGAGCCTTGTGCTGCAGGTCTTGCGCCAAGGATATTATTGGCCGAGCATGCACAAAGATACCAAAGAATTCAGCCAAAAGTGCCCCCAATGTCAAATCTACTTAAACATCCCAAAATAACCTGTGGCACAACTACAGCCCATAGCGAGCTTCTGGCTATTTTCGATGTGGGGGATCGACTTCTTCGTACCATTTCTAAGATCCGGTAGAAACTTGCGCCACGTGCTATTGGCAGCAGATTATTTCTCCAAATGGGTAGAGGCCAAGTCTATGGCGCAACTTATCAGTATGGGTGTCAAAAACTTTATTTGGACATAGCTTATATGTCAATTTGGCATCCCGCTCTCCCTGGTCTGCGACAATGGGACGACCTTCACAAGTCACGTTGTTTGAGACCTATGCTCCAAAAATGGCGGCAATCTAAATTTCGCATCAGTTCGTCAGCCCCATTCGAACAGGCAAGCTGAAGCGACAGACAAGGACTTCCTCAATGTGTTGAAGAAACGAATCGAAAAAGCCAGTTCGTCGTGGGCTGCTAAATTACCAACTGTAACTTGGGGACTCAACTGCACGCCATTGACGGCCACAGGCCAAATGCCGCACTCCCTCATGTTCGCGAGGAAGCACTCATCCCGATCGAACTAGAGGTGTACTCCCCCGTGTCGAACATGCCAGCGGCTTCGATCTACCAACTCTCCTTGAATGGCAACAACAAAATGACAATACCAGGAGACTCGAGCTCGACCTTCTCGAAGAGAACAGGGAATTAGCCGCACTTCGGCAAGCCGAACTGTGATATCCTGAAATCTGATTTGAAGATAAGAGAAATTGAATTATAATTTGATTTGAGGCTTAAAAATTAAAACTAATTTAGACTGAAAATGAAGGATTTTAGACCTGAAAAGAATGATTTTGGACCTATTTATAAGAGGCTGAAAATATGGGACTAAATTGCAATTGTTTCATTAATCAGATTGGATCAGTGGAGGAACCGCCTTTCTCCACTTTTTCCACGTGTCGCAGCGCTAGGTGAGAGAAAGGGAATTTCCCCTCTCTCTCCCTCTCGGTTTCGCGTGCCCGCGCCTCTCCGTTCCGTTGTTCCGCCGAGTCTAGCAGCAGCGGCTGCAGAAATAGAAGGAGAAGGAAAGGGAGAAAGAGAAGAGAAGAAGAAAGGAAAAGGAAAAGAGGAAGTTAGGGGATTTCTAAGCTTGGTTTAACGATAAATCAGTAGGTAATCATTTCCCTAAAGTCGATATTGATATATTATTGTGTTGTGAAAATAAATTAATGTTGTGAGGCTTTAGGAATTGTGCAATTGTCATGTATTCTATTAATTGCATAAGGAGAAATAAAGGAGGAATTTAAGGTCTAGCTAAAACAGTAAATCAATAGGTGTTGATTTAATATTGTGTTGTGAATATAATTTAATGTTTCAAAATTATGAGAAAATTATGATATTGTGGAGAATGGATTAATTTGGTGAAATTTTGTGATCAATCCTCTGTTTGCTTTTTATTGATGTTTTGATCTATTAAGTGGATTTTGCATTACAAAAGAATTTTAGTAGACGTGTCTATATGGAATTATATTATTATGTCATGTATGCTGTGTATGCTGTTATTTGAGTGAATGATGAGATATGTTTGTCTGTGAGGTGATGTGGTACTAATCGATTTTTGTATACCAAGAACCGACGAGGGGGGAGAGTTTCCTATATATATGTTATTTCGATGAGGGCGGGGAGTGTACGCCGGGTGATGTCCTAAGAAAAAGAAATCATTGATGCAAGGTGCGGCTCCCGTCAAGACTTTTAGAATAACAAGCGGTAGGAACTCTTGTCAGGCTTCTAAGTGAAAGGGTATGGAAATAAAAGATCTACATCACTAAACAGAATATTATTATATTGAGATGAATTCAATATGTTTAATGATAAGTTATGATAATTAATTTGTATATTACAACTGATATTATGCCGTTAAGATTTATGGCATGTAATGTTATTTTGAGTAATGAGATGATATTTGCATTCATGATTTAAAGGCGATAATGAGTAAGGCAAGTTTCTCACAAGCGATCAGACATGCCAGCTCAAGCTTGATTTGGTGCGACGGCGTCCAAGGCCCTTTTGGGTTGATGAGAAATGATTGTGGCATTTGAGGTGATTGGTTGATAAACCTGGGGCACAGAGATATAATAATAATGAGTAAAGATGATTATGATATTGATATTAAAGATTATTATTTTCAAGAGAATCTTGCATATTGAACTATTGTTGTGGAGGTTAATTTTATTTCTGGTTTGGTTCTAATACATGAGTTGTATTCATTCTATTGATAATATTGAATTGATTATTGTTATTTTGGATATTATTTTATCTATTGGGTCTGTATTAACAGACTTCTGCCGTTTTTGGTGGTAGGTGTGACATTAGAAAGATCACGGGACAAGGGAAGAGAAGTAAAAGGTAATTTTGTGATAGAACTGTGATATTTAAGAATTTCAGTTGAGGTTTGTGTAAAAAAAAAGAATATTAATTTCTGGCATCCGGGTAACCGGGACGTCACACGAACACAAGCGACAAATCACAAAATATTACAACAGGCATGTCTAGAAAAGGTCATTCCAAGAAGGCTATCTTGTCTTGAAACTAAAACACACAGCCAGAAGGGACATGGCATCAGACAAGCTTGATCCCAACAAGGAGGCCCCCTTCATCATCCGCGACATACTAGGCCCAAACACTTACAAGCTAGCGCGACAAGATGACACCCTCCTTCCCAAGACATGGAGTGGGAATGACATCAGAAAATTCTACTCATGAACATTTGTAACCCATGTGCAATACTATGGTTATCATGCGAAATGATCTCTCAACCAAATTCTAAGTGCCTAGGCGACTAGCAGTCAAGGGTACATCCCTTTTCGAAGTCCCAGGCCAACCAAATTCTAAGCACCTAGGCGACTGGCTGTCAAGGGTGCGCCCCTTCTCGAAGTCTCAGGCCAACCAAATTCTAAGCGCCTAAGCAACTAGCAGTCAAGGGTGAGCCCCTTCTCAAAGTCCCAGGCCAACCAAATTCTAAATTAGCGCCTAGGCGACTGGCAGTCAAGGAAGCATCTCTTCTCGAAGTCCCATGCCAACTAAATTCTAACTTAGCGCCTAGGTGACTGGCAGTCAATAGTACATCCCTTCTCAAAGTCCCAGGCCAACTAAATTCTAACATAGCGCCTAGGCGACTGGCAGTCAAGAGTGCACTTCTTCTTGAAGTCCCAAGCCAACCAAATCCTAACTTAGCGCCTAGGCGACTGACAGTCAAGGGTACTCCCCTTCTCGAAGTCTCAAGCTATTGTATCCTAACTTGAGCAAATCCCTCGCATACAATGAAATTCAAAAGTCATCCATTCAAAACAGAAAAATAATACAGAGAAATAAAGAAATATTTTTCTATTAACAAAACTTTTTACAAATATTCTGGATTACAAAAAAGAAAAAGAAAAACGCAAAAATTACAACACGCTATCCGTTGAAGCCTCAGAGGGAGAGTCCACTTCGATGTTAGTACCCGGAGTATAGGGGATCCCCTCAAGCGGGTCCTGAGAGCGAAGGGGCGACACGACCAGTGGCTCCTCCATGGTCTCCTCTCCCTAAACGCCTGGCTCCTCCTTCGGCAAAGGGCTCCCCTCGGCGATCTCCTCCATTCTCGCCATCTCAGCTTCGGTGGGACGGATGACCACCTTCAGGCAGAAGACAAAGGTGAATTTTCGCACCAGCCTTTCCACCGACATCTTGAAGTAGGGACACTAGTATGAGCGGCTCTTCGAACGGATGCACTCGTCCATGTCCAGCCCTTCGAGGTCTTCAGGCCTGACCATCCCCCGATCAAGAAGAGCTGAACCCATCATGTTCACTGAGCTCTCCAGCGCTTCCTTGACAATTGCTTTGAACTCCAGCGAATGCTAAAATTTGACGACTCCCTCCTGGCAAGCCTCCTCGTGACCTTGGTCAATCGCATCCTCCAAAGGTCGCTGGAGCTCAGCTTCTCGACGGGTGGACACTTCGAGGTCCCGCATGGCCAAGCAAAGGCGCTTTTCGCCCAAGCGGTGCTGGTGCTTGGATTCCAAGAGCCTGAACTCCAACTCCTTTGCCTTCCTCTCCTGCGCCATCGCCTCCTTCCCACTGCACCTCGTGAAGTTGCAAAACAAGGATGTTAGGAAGGGCCAGAACTCAAAGAACTATGATAGAGATCTTACCGCCCTTGTTAAGTCCGCATTTTTGGCACTAAGTATGGTCATCGAATCAAGATGCTGTTCAAGAACGTGCTGCGGAGACCGGTCCCAAAGAGCCTCCCTGGACTCTTCCGCACTTTGGTCGCCCGAGGCCGCCTCCTTTTCAGCACCAGAATCCACTGAGGCCCTGCGGCCCACACGCTCCTCTTCGACTCTTTCACTGACTTGGATGTCATCGATGTACGCTAGGTCAGGTTCACCCCCTTCGGAAGTAACAAGCACGACCGAAGATGTCCCCTTCACGGGCACTGCTCTCCTCCTCTGAGCTGGCGATTGGGAGGGTCCTGCCCTATCGTGAGGGACCCTTTTGCTCCCAATCTGGCGGAGACGGAACCACACCAGTTCAAGATATGGACGATCTATAAAAGAAAACGTGAGCACAAAGCCGGGATCGAAGAGGGGCTCCGAAACATTACCTATGTAAGCCCGCACATCATCTTCTAATTCTCGCAAGTAATCTTTTGCAATGTGGACGTGCTTTCTGATTTCGTCCGGAAGCAGGGGCTTTCAAACCCAACCCCTTCCCCCACAAACCTAGTTTCGCCGACTCTTTGGGGAACAACGAAACTCACTCCCCCATGCTCGATGAAGAAAAATCTCTTATACCAGTCAGCGAACCCGATATCCCTCAACTTGAACACCTGGCAGTACCTCCCTTTCAGAATGAAACACCCGTGCAGGTGGGGGTTCGCCTCCCACCGAAAGACTGCCTTGAAGATCTCTTTGTCCTAGGGGATCCTTCCGCGTTGCAACTCCTTGATGAAACAATATATCATAGTGACCGCGTTCGGGGGGAGCTGCATGGGGATGATGCCAAAATGGTTGAAGACATTCATGAACATTAGCTGAAAAGGGAGGAACAACCCGCCATGAAGATGGTGGAGGCAGACCGCAAATTTCCCCTTCGGCGGAGAGGTGAATGTCGCATCCGCCGAAGGGAACTCCAAACCTATCTCCAGATCCCTCCCCAGACCTGCTCAACCTCCGTGTCAAAAGTGTGCGGGGGAAGGGAACACTGCTCTCTGGCCATAGCCCAAAAATCATCCTACATCTTTTTAGCTCAACTCTGTGATTTCTTGGCCACCGTGATCTCAAGGGAAAAGACAGGAATGCGGGCCACTACTACCGCGGGGGTTTTTATAGTCCTTAGCCCGACGGTTCCGCTTCCCACGAGGGAAATCTGACCGTCTGATCCTATCTGCTTAGAAATCTAGGCTAGAAGGCACGCTTGTCTCCTCGGTTCCCTCAACAGTCACATCGTAAAACTTAGAAATTCACACAAGCACTGAAAGGAAAAGACTTCATTAAATAAATTTTCTATTACAAGCCTTAAAAAAAAAGAGAAAAAAAAGAAAAAGAGAGAAAAAGAAGAAATGAGCCCTAAGGAGGGAGCCTAAATTCCGGTGTCGAAAGGAGACCTGGAACAGCTCAAGCAAAGTCTGTTCGACAACGATTCTCCTCCACTAGCTCATCGATCTGAGCCTCCAAGACAACTTTCTCTTTCCTAAGCTATTTGATCTGCGACGTCGCAGCCTCTAGATCGTTCTCTTGCCTGTTGCACTTCGATTCCAGGTCGGCGATCATCTTCTCCGCCTCCGAGGGCCCCAACCTTCGAAGCAGCGCTAGGGCCTCATCCACCTTTTGTTCGAGGACTGCCACCTGCTCCCCACTCGCGGCACGCTCTTCGATCAGGTTTAGGCATCGACAGATGTTGCGCGTGATGGAATGCGCAGTGGAACCTCCGGAGATAACCTCCGACTGAGTTGGCACCGCGGGGACAACCGGGCTGGCTGTGGGTGCCGGAAGAGGTGGAACCGAGTCGTATGACCCAAGGTCCTGCGCTGGCGCGCCGATGATCTCCACAGCGGGAGAGGCTTGAGGTTGTGTCACCCTAGCATCCGCAGCGGGTGGCACTTTGTCGTCCGCCAGCATAATGGTATTCTCTACCGGCGAGATCGTACGCACACCCCTGGAGAAATACCACAGAGTAGCATGGGCGGCCCCCCGCGAACTCCCAGTCTCAGCGGCAGACCTCCCCGAACTGGAGAGGTTGATCCAGGGCCTCTTCGGGGCCTCCCGTCGAATGGAAGGCCTCCGAGTGGCCACTTCCCCCGCCTGGGAGGGACGCCTAACAAGCGGGATCTCGTCCTCCTTGTCCGCAGCCATGTTATTATATAGAGACATCGTCGTATCTGTCTCTTTCCAGAACTAAGAATGGTCCCGAGTACCGAGCAGCAGGCAATTTATAGGGTCCAGATGCTTACATGGTGGCCGCAGAGGAAGGCACGCGCATCAATGCATATCACATCAGGACTAACGGGGCGGCATGTTACATCTGGATCCACACTAGCATATTTGGAGTGTACATGTGGAGGCTTACGTGGCACCGACGCCAGGGAAATTCGATGATGGATGAAGATCGAAAGGCCACCCATCAACGAAAGGCTGTTGCCGAAGAGCCCATGCCGAAGCACTCACGACAAACTGCTCGCACGCTCAAGGTACAAGATCCCATGCCGCCTTTAAGAAGCATGGTCTTCCTGTACGATTCGTACAATCAAGGCCACGATGCACTGACCTAGCAGTTATCATTAACCTGAGGCCAGAGATGGAGGCCATCCCTCTGAAGTGACTACCCAGGGATCAACTTAAACTATAAAGCCCCATTGTAACAAGGAAAAGGGGCTGGCTAATTAGACTTCTCCCTCCCTCTCTACAGCTCATCTCCTGTAAGAAAAATATAATAATCTAATAAAATTCTTGAAAGCCGCCGACAGCATGGCGTCGTGATTAGTCNCCAGCCTGAGCGTTCGTCTCGCCCGCTCCAATGCCCCCGTCTGACCCGCCAGCGCGTCCGCCTCGCTCATGCCCGCACGCCCGCTTCGTCTGCGCCAGCGCGCCAGTTTCTCACACCCGAGCGCCCCTACGTCCTATTTTGGGAGAGTTACATTTTGGTCCCTGAATTTTCTGGTTCAGGTATAAATTTCAACAAAATCTTTAATCTGGTAAAATCGAATAATCTGGATTTTTCTACTCGCTTGTGATTTGCTCGAACTTATTCTGCCTG
>JAEMOT010003063.1:0-74495 GCA_019297695.1 Apostasia ramifera | reverse complement strand
AAGTTAAGAGAAATTGTGATAGAATTATAGCTTTAAAAATTATAATCAATGGAATAATTATTAACATTGTAAGTGTGTATGCTCCCCAAGTTGGCTTAGATGCGAGCATAAAGAAAAATTTTTGGAATGATTTAGAAGAGTTAATACAAGAGATACCTCAGGAGGAAAGATTATTTATTGGAGGAAATTTAAATGGACATGTTGGACGTGTTGCTGAGGAATTTAATAGTAGNAATGGAACATTAACGGGAAAACTGATCTTATGTGATTGATAGTTGCTAACTGTATCCGTAAGGTGACGAAAGATGTGCTGGGAGAATCCAAAGGAATGATTCCAAATAATAAAGATACTTGGTGGTGCAAAGATGATGTACAAGAAAAAATTAAGAAAAAAAAGATTTGTTATAGAGATTGATTTAAAAATAAAAATAATAATAAGTGAGAAATATAAAGTGGCTCGATGAGAATTTAAAAAAGCAATAGGCAATGTAAAAAATATGGCTCTTGAGGATTTATATAAGACGCTATACACTAAAGAAGGAGAAAGACAATTATATAGGATTGCCAAGGTAAGAAATAGAAAAATTAAAGATTTAATTGAAGTAAAATGTATTAAAGATGAAGATCAAAGAGTACTTTTTATGAAAGAAGATATCAAAAATAGATGAATGAGTTACTTTCAACAGCTTTTCAATGAAGATTGTGAAAATTCAATTGATCTTACAGAATTCAGCACCCTAAAAGAAAGTAAAAATTACTCTTACATCCGACGTATTAGTAAAGCTGAAGTCTAAAAAGCTTTAAAAAAGATGAAGCATAAAAAAGCAGTAGGACCAGATAACATCCCAATTGATGTTTGCAGTGCTTAGGAGCTGAAGGGTTTCTTAGCTCACTAGATTGTTTAATATGATTTTGAAGACTAAAAGGATGCCAAATGAATGGAGAAAGAGTATATTAGTACCTATTTATAAGAATAAATGTGATGTACAAAATTGTGCCAATTATAGAGGAATTAAATTAATGAGTCATACTTTAAAACTTTAAGAGAGGGTGATCGAACAAAGATTACGCCATAATACTAAAATATCAGAGAATCAGTTTGGTTTTATGCCAGGTAAATCTACTATAGAAGTCATTCATTTATTAAGAAATTTAATGGAGAAATTTAAAGAGAGAAAGGAAAACCTACATTTGGTTTTTATTGATTTGGAAAAGAAAAACCTACATTTGGTTTTTATTGATTTGGAAAAGCTTATGATAAAGTCTCAAGAGAAGTACTTTGGAGAGTTTTAGAAAAAAAAGAGATTTGCACTGCTTATATTCAAGTTATTAAAGACATGTATGAAGGAACTGTTACCTCTGTTCGGACATAAGGAGGTTTGACTAAGGATTTTTCTATTACAGTTAGATTACACCAAGGCTCGGCCTTAAGTCCGTATCTTTTTGCTTTGATAATGGAAGTTATGACTGGACATATCCAAGATGAAGTGCCTTGGTATATGCTCTTCGCAGATGATATTGTCCTTATTGAGAAAACTAAAGAGGGAGCTAAAGCAAAATTAGAGCTTTGGAGGAATGCTCTAGAATCTAAAGATTTTCGTCTCAATAGATCAAAAACTGAATATATGGAGTGCACATTTAGTCAAGAAAGAAATACTTATATTGGAGATGTGACAATTGGTGATCAAATTGTCAAGAAGAGTGAGCATTTTAGATACCTTGGATCAATTATACAAAATGATGATGAAATAAATAATGACGTTATTAGCAGGATTCAACCAGGATGGGTAAAATGGAGAAATGCTTCTAGTGTGTTGTGCGATAGAAAAATCTCATCCATAATAAAGGGTAAATTTTATGAAACTGTAGTAAGACCAGCGATGATATATGGTGCTGAATGCTGGCCTGCAAAGAAAAAACATATAAATAAAATAAATATTGCAGAAATGATGATGTTAAGGTGGATGTGGGGATATACACGAAAGGATAAAATGAGAAATGAGTATATCCGAAAGAAAGATGGTGTTGCACTAATTGAGGATAAACTTAGAGAAAGTCGGCTTAGATGGTTTGGACATCTAAATCGTAGACCGATTGAAGCTCCAGTTAGAAAAATTGAGTTATTGGATTTTGCCCATGTACAGAGAGGAAGAGGGAGACCAAAAAAGACATGACAAGAAACTATAAGAAGTGATCTTAGTTACTTAAACTTAGATAAGAATTTGGTAACTGATAGAGCGCAATGGAAACAAAGGATTCATGTATCCGACCCCACCTAGTGGGATTAAGGCTTGGTTATTGTTGTTGTTGTTGTATGATCTCTCTGATAACCGATCCTCATTAACAGCCGGTAGGCTAAATAATGAATCAACAAATCCAACATTTTTTTCACTTTAGTGGGGCAGTAGCTCAACCCTACTTGCGAATTTTCAATAGTCTTAATCCAATAATTCAGGCATTATATTTAGTTTCCTCACTGCAGCATAGTTTTCTCTCAAATTAAATAGTGAGCTCTCAATTAGGGCTTAATCAAATAATCTAAGAGAACCAAAAATTTCAATTGAAAATAGTCAGAAATATTTTAAATCAGAATAAAGTTTATAATAATATGAGATTTGAACAAGTTCAAGGCAAGCTCAATATAAAGATTACAAGTCCTAGGTCAGACTGGGTCTAAATGGCAGCCTATTGGGCCATCTGCATGCATAAATCGACAGTGCCACCCATAGCTAGATCTACAGTGGGGGGCAGACTCTGGCTGGACCTGTAAGTGATGGTTGGCATAGGCGACCACAGCATCTTATGTAGGCATGGGCATGGACATCTAGTTGACAGAAGCTACAGAGGACAGAAAAGTAGTGGCGTAGTTAGGACTGACAATTTAGGCAAATATGATTGATGCGACTGAGAAAAGACTGGTATATAGCTGTATGTCGATGATGGTGTATTGGTGGCGGCCATGCAAGATGCGGCATGGGCTGAGCAATGAAAACGTTGGTCAAAAAGAGCTTCACTAATTGGACGACCTTGCTTGAACAGATGTAGGCGACAGATCTTTTGCTGAGGATGCAAGGGTGAAGAATGTGATGAGATAGGATTTTTTTTCACTATGATAAATAATTAGGATATTGAAGGATTCTCACCTAAGGCCACTCCGATCTTTTCTTTCATCGGTATACTGATTTCTGTACTTGAATCTAAGTTTACACTCAAAATCTCAAATTCTTCTTATCCTAAAATGTTATTACAATAGTATGCAACCCCTATAAATAGAGACTATAAAACTGAAGCCCAAATATATATCGAGAAAACATAAAAATTATTAAATTAGCTAAAATATGTTGAATATCTACTTTTCCAAAACTAACTTATAATCTTTAACCCACGAAACACTGAATTTTCATGTATCCGTATCGTATCGGTATAAGATATCAATATTCTTCGATAGTCCACCAATGCGTATCCAATACGCTATATGACACATCAATTTTTATTTTTAGTTAAGATTTAATACTTATTTGGCATATTTTTTTGATACTTTGCAGTATTTTTAATTGCAGAAAAAAATATAGGAATAGTCGGTCCATCCTATACTATGAAAAATAAGAAAAAAATCGCATACATAAAACATAACCCATGTATAGACTCAAACATTAAAATTAGAAAAGCGATGCTCTAGGTTGACGCAATTGGAATTGTAGAAAGCATCACGTACGCTACTGTTTTGAGAGCAAAAAAAAAATAGTATTTGCAAGCTACTGTGCCATCTAGTTTAGCCGACCCATTTTCGCGGTCTTAAAGATGCTAATGACATTGCTAGGTTTTCTACCGGAACTGATACTTTGTTTTTGCTTTTGTTGAATATTGATCACACTTTTTCTTTACCCTAATTGAGCTTGTATCAAGAAAAACTAAGACTTCGAATTTTTTTTCTATTTATTGAATTAGAGGTGCATGCCTCTATTTTACTTAGGTCAGTATTAGCTGAACCTAATTTACTAATGTGTATTTAAATTCTTATCTCACTTAGATAATCTATGACATGCTGAGAAACAATTAAATAAATTTTATAATATTATTTTAAATTTAAACTTTTTTAAAATTTAATAATTATTAAATGATGATTTTTATATTTTCAAGTTGAATTATTTATAATATTGCGTTTAGTGGTACCAAAAATGTTTGAAAAAAAAGATAATTAATTTAAAGAAAGTTTAAAAGATAATTTTAAAATTCATATTAATAAGGTGTATAAATTATTCTAATCTATCATATGAGCTACATTTTAAATATGAGAATAAGATACATTATATACATATATAATTGTTGTATCCTTATATATTTATATCTTACCTTTTTAAAAACTTTTTGTATCATCGTATTTGTATTACATCTGTATCAATGTATCATACTCATGATTCATAGTCTTCAATCAAATCAACTAAAAAATATAAAAAATCAACAATTGACTAGACTAATTCGAAGTGACTTGATGATCTTCCAGAGCTATGCAATCGAATCTCAGTTGTTACATGCGACACTTGCCTGGTATAAACATGTTGTTGAGGGTGCGCACACCAACTTGCTATCTGCTAGTGATTACTTGGTGATCACTTATCTTTGCTTCAAAGATTCCCTTTATTTAAGAAATCTCCCAACAATCATCCTAACTTGTTTGCTTCAATGATTTTCTTCTTTTGGGGCATTAATTTGTGAGTTGTGATCACTCCATGCATTCTTTGGGATCGGGTTGTCACAGCTTATGATCCTTTGGCCATTGAAAGAATTTATCTAAATGATTATTTAAGTCGTTTGGTGGAGACACAGATCAAATAATCTGATGCCTAGGATGATATTAGATGGCTTAATCAAAATTCAAATTCAAATTAAATAGAATAAATTGGAGTTTTTCATATTAGTTGCATTTAACTTTGATTTGATTTAAGGAGAAAAATAAGAGTTAATTTAGAAGTTTTGAAGATCGGCAGATTTGGAGGTAATTTCATTTTAGTTTCATATTTGTTCTAAGTTTATTTGGTATTTTTATTTTCAACATTTACGATTGTATTTTCAAATTTTATTATGAGATTTTTATTTATAGAAGTCACCTGGCATTGTAATAAGCAGAGAGTTGATAAATGAAATTTGGTTGTGTGCTTGAGTTATTAAATCATGGTGAAGGCAATGAAATAGATTAGCCCCAGATGAGAATCCTTCAAGTACCCAAGTTATCCCATTTTATCATTGTAAAAAAAATCCTTGTCCACTTTTGCTTCCACTCTGTGTAATTATTCGACCTAAGCATAGCCATAGTTTCCCACTCCACGTGCATGGCCACCACTATTCATCAGAGTGGCACAAGCAGTTGTCTAGTTTTGCAGTGTTATTTTGCCACAACTCAACCTGTAAATCACCACCAATTTGTACACCTCAGGAGCGTAGTCATTACCGGATGCTTTGAATTCCTGTGAACAGCGTGAGCGCCTGCACAACATGTGCTTTGCATGCACATGACTAGTGCTCGCCTGCAGGCAGTTGAGCAACACTTGCACAAGCGCACCCGTGGGTAATGCTTGCACACACGTAGCCGCGACTCACGTAGCTGCAGTGCCACTCCATCTGCCGCTTTGCAGCCCCTCCGCACATCGACTTTGCCAGCCACTTCTCGGTTCCATCCGTGACTTGTCGGCTTTGTCTCACACTGTTCATTAGTCTTGTGCACGGCGCCTCCAGTGGTGACATCGCTTATCGCACTTGAGTCTGTCGACCTCGTGCCAGACTTCTACTACTCTCATTGCTATAATTTCTTATCAAATTCAATTAATTAATAATTATTTATTCTCAATAAAATTATTTGTTCTATTCAATTATTTGGTTCAACTTGAACTGTGTGACTATAAACTAAAAGTTGAGAGTAAAATTACTGTTGGATTAATTTGCGAGATCTATCTTGAATTTTTGAAACCTTGAATCTGATCTGTTGCATTTAAATTGATAATGTTTTCAGTCTAGAGAGAGAAGGCAAAAAGGGGAAATGACTATGCTGCTATCCTAGTTCCTTCCAATCAGTTAGTCATTAAATAAAGCATTTCAGTCAGCTAGCTTTTTTTTTATATATTTATTTGCCTATGCCTATTTCCTATTGACTTCGTTATGCTCTAGAACCTCTCTGCATTACATGGACAGGCTAGCGAACAAACAATACTCAAGAGACTACGCAGTAAAGGGAAGCACATAACTTGGTGTACCATTTGTTCCCTATCTGATATCCACAAATAGCAAGAATAACAAAAGGGAGCTTAGCATTATAGTCTCATTTCCTATGCAAATCAACAATGACAAAACATTTAGACGAGTAAAATTAAATTTTTCAGCAAGTTCTTTCTTCAAATTATCCATGCAAGTTTATTATTAGATCAATTTACTTAACAAATACAGCCAATTAATTTTTTTTTTCAAAAAGGTATGGCTCCATTTGTTTGAAGTTCGCAATGCATGTAACACTTATCAGACATAAAGGATAAGACATTTAGCGAAACAGAAGGCTTGATTGTAGATCGTATCTGACAGAAAGAACAGATACATGTTAAAAAGGAGAACTATTGGTACCAACGACCTCTATCATTCATTACTCCAGAAATGTCAATGACATTCTTATTATAATATATCAATGGAGAAAATCAGTATTTTTACCTGGAAGGAAAGATGCATGTTGGCGCTTTTGAGCCAAAGAAAATCTGCCAGACGCCCCAGAAGAAATAGATGGTTTAGAGGAAAACTCAAGAAGTAAACACTACAATCAATCTGCAAATCTAATGAATTCTAGAGCGTCCCCCTCAGAATATCAATGCATTTGCGCAAATAGAAATCTGACAGCACAGATAATACTTTATATGACAAGATAAAAGAATGAATGTATATGGTACAAGAACCAAAGTACAATGAATGAATGAATGTATATATTACTTTATATCTCACAAAGATAGAATGTGGATGGGTTAGAGGAATTACAAGGAACTCTATAGCAGTCAGATATCATTATAACTATGGTGCAGAATTAATGCTTAATCCCAAGTTTGATAGTCTAATGTTACACTTAAAGATCCTTGCTCATGCTACATAGGTATAAGTCAAATACTTAAAGCCCAGAAATCTTTATGAATCCCAACTACTGGTGCTAATTCTGTGCTCATAGATCTCTAGCAATGGTTGTCATGAATCATGGGTTTTAAATCTTTTGTCAAGAATATTTAAATGACAAAAATGGCCGCGTGAACATCAAAGAACATTTTGGTAAAAGTAATATTCGATGACTTCAAACAGAACCAAACAAATGAAATGATGACACAAATTTTTCATCCACATGTGAAAGCCCGTTAAATAGGAGCTTATGTTCAGTTCTATGCATAATACGTAAACTAATTTTGTCAATAACTCTCAACATGAAAATCCATTGGAAAATGCAGTGCTCAATATTGTGAACAGAGTGACTAATATTCATCATGTTGCTTTAATATTGCTATCAGAGTAACATCAATGGGCAATTATTAGTAAGAGGAAAAAGTTAAAGCTAACAACTTGATAGGAAGGAAAAAGATAGAAAATACATTCTGCCAGAGCAATAATTTGTAAGAGAAAAAAGCTCCAGCTAACTAGACAGGAAAGAAAATAAAATAAAATACATTCTGCCATCTTAAACATTTTAGAAATCCATAATTTTTCTGATATCACTCTTGATAGAGAATATGGCCTTAATCCCTATGTCTTCATATTGAAATTAGTTAAATTAATGGCTGCATGAGTCAGAAGTTCTTTAATGTAGGTGGATCTAGTCATTTATGACATTAAAACGTTATTTAGCCAACTCATTAATGGTGTTCAGTGGCGGAAAATATTAAAATCATAATTTAGATCCATAAAAACATAATAATTGTGAGCAAAAAATTACCAGCTTCAACAGCTCAATACATGTAAGTCAAATGTCCAGGAAAAGAATAACACGGATGAACACAATTAAAACACTTATCACTTGCAGCTAATGAAATTAGCTATGGAAGCACACTATCACTTTTGCTACTAACATCATGACAAGGACCATCAGTTTGACTGGGGATGGAAGGAATTCTTAAAGCAAATGACTTACTAAAGTTTACTTCAAAAAACCAACAATAATGAAGTAGTTTGGGCATGGAAGACCTAACTTCTGAGCACATATAAATTTCATATATAAATGATATTTCAAATATAGTAAGTGACGTGTCATAGATGTGATTTTAGCGAATTTGTGATCAGCAGTTTTATTGATATATTGTAATATAATTATGAAATAAATTGAATAATTTCAAATCCAATTAAAATTCAAATTAATAGATCAGTAGTGAGTAAAAATTTACTGCTTAATATTAGGGAAGTAGATTAAATTTCAATAAATCACATAAAGGATGTCAGACATTCAAATTAAACTTTCTCAAATTCAATACCAACAGTAATATTCTCACAAATTAATATGAGATTTCTCAATTTGTGCAAATCTAGCAAGCCAACTGATAAGTAATACCAAATGAAACCAATTATTCAAAAATAATTTGAAATTTGCCGATAATAAACCTTAGTCAAAAAATTTAGTGTTGGATTTGAGTCCACCTGATTTATCAAACTCACACACTCTAAGTGGACAAGATGAGATGGGTTCATGTGGCATTGGGACAGAGCTACACACAAGGTCAGGGGAGTGAATCCTCATGAGACACTTTGGCAACTATTTGACATGGTCGATATTTCAATAGGTGTCACTGGACGCAGATTTTGTAGGTGCATTGCAAGCACAGGGTCTGCGCTGGAACAACAACATGCCTTCGTGTAGCATGGGCTCTGAGCAAACACAAGCGCAGGCAGTGCTGTGTGGATACGAAGTCATTGAGGTCAATGCGCGTAGGCAACATAGTGTAATAGTGTGGACATTTTGGTTGAGATGGGATCATAGTGCTGAGATTCTAGAGGATGGAAGTAGTAGCTAGAATTCGAGAAATTGCAATGTGATAGGAGTCGGGTAGGGTTTAGATAAACCCTATGACATTTGATGCTTTAATCAGAAGAGAGTTTGTTTTGAGGCAGTGACTAGGTGGTTTTAATATATATAATTTATTTTTGACAATATGATAAGAAGGTTTTAAGGATTCTCTACTAGGGTGGAACTTTGTGAACTGATATCATAAGGTACAACAATAACAAAAACAACCGAGTCTTTATCTCACTAATATCATAAGGATATCGTTCAAAATACACTTTAATTATTATATTTTTTGGAAGATATGCATGTCCAAGTTTATCCAATTTATATGCCTTCATGGATGGCATATACTCAAGGTGGAAAAGCCCTTCCAAGTAAAGGAAATGAGAATGGCACAAGTTAAGATTAAAGCAATAAATCGTCTATTTCGTGCACTTACTCCTAACGATTTTTGATATGTATGTGATTTAAATACTTACAAAGTGGTATGAGACAAATTAGGTCACATATGAATCGAGAGCATCTAGCAGTAGAGAGTGAGAGTCAATTATAGACATGTCGACATGGGCCACAATGAAGAACAAAATGAACAAGAAAATGAAGAGGAAGGCCATCAGGGCTACACTGAGTGTTATGGCAAATGAACTATCCGTTTAGATACAATGTTAGCTACCTGAACTGATCGAACTGTTTAATCCTAAATTGCCTTTATGGGATAGTCTATCAGATAGTTTGATTCATACTTTGGATAGGTAGATCCGAGACGATTTAAGGCACAATGATTTAAACCTATAACTTCTAATTTATATTAGCTTAATTGCCTCAATTATTATCCGATGCAATAGAATAACACTAGTACTTTATAGAATGGGTGGGGATAAGTCTTTTTTATATCATTACTTTTGATGTTGAAATTATTAATGATATATGATGAACTGTTAGTATCACAATATTATACATCATATGAATGAAGACTATGTTTCATACGTGAAATCTCATGCTGCCCATGCAATGTTATGATAAAATAGCTACTCTTGTAGTAATTATAACAATAGCATAAAATTCTATCTTCAAGTTCATGCTATCACGTTATAGTACCTATCTTTAACCTTTGGCAGAACATCAATAAAAAAGATTTAAACTGTTAAATAAAATACGCATACATGAATAAGGGGGAGCATGAGAATCTACTTCATCTCCTTTCCACTGGTAATAGGGCTATAAACGAGTCGAGTTTGAGGAAGCTGGTGCTAGGTTGAACTTAAAATTTTCGACTTCAGCTTAGCTCAAACTCAAATTGAACTTGAAATTATTCGAGTCGAGTTGGCTTAATATGAATTATATTAGCATGTTTATTTTAAAATAATATATATATAATGCATAAAAATAAAAATAAAAACACATATCAAATATTAACCAAAATAATTTTTTTCGAGCCAATTTGACTTTATATCAAGCGAACCAGCCTTAGCTTGAACTCAAATCAAAATGACACTCAAGCTTGAGTTATGGCTCAAAGCTTGACTTGAAATCATTCGAGTTGAGCCCAAATTTGAGTGAACTTCGAGCTTCAAGTTATATTTATAGCTCTAATTGGTAATTTCCAAATTGGTAATTTTAAGTCAAGCATAAAATATGGGGAATAATTTGCTGAGCTACACTTTCATACCATGTACACATGTTTGGTAGGAGTTTTTTTTTTTGATATAAATATTTAGTGGGAGTTTATTAAATAGAGAAGTTTCCTGCATTTTGATGACCAAAAAGGAGCAGAAGAATAAAGTAAGATGGTTAATTAATCCATTCATGCTAAAACATGATAAGTTAAACATTACTATGTGCTTTATTATACATGTAAAGCAATATTCTTATATTGACATGTATAAGTTTTGCTTCTTAGATTTATCTCTCTTACCAATTTTGGTTTGTCATCATAGTAGATTGTTAGCACGAAGAGCCTAACCAATACTCTCTTATTTGATGATAAAAAACCTAAAATGACAATTATCTAACATTGTCATTTCGTAATTGTAATTGACAGGTTTAATATAACATAGGTTAATTTGAATGTTGAAGTAGAATCTATTTAAAAAATGATTAATCCTACACTAAACTAGAAATCAATAATGTGGGGTAAGCAACTGCCAAATGGCTACAACATCAGAAAAGCATATGTTGCAAGGGATTCTCTATCCTTAATAGAGTGTATAAAAAATCCATTATAAGAAAATACAACCAAGTACAGAAGATAATTTCTTTTGCTTTTTGAAAATTGCAAGATCACTCATATACCTAGTGAAGTCAACAGTACTACAAAATATGGCTACCATAAGTTATTTTTTATGAGAAAGGGAATCCCCCTTCCTTTTCGACTTTTGCAACTTCCTCATGAGGGATTTTACTTGATGCATTGTTTGTATTTCTTCTTTCATTAATGAAAGGCCAATTAATAACATAATGATGCACAATTTGATTTAATCATCATTTATTGGAAAAAAATAGTTCACCTTTGTAGTGTCCCAAAGGTTTGAATCTTTTTTCTAAAAAGAAATAAAACCATGCAATTTTAATTTCTTGCATGAACAATGAAAAACAAAGTTAAATTTATATTTAGAAACAGTTTTATCAATAGCATCCTCGAAACAAATTTTATGTAGACAAAATGTTCAAATGAAACAGAATAGAGGGTTTCTCACATAAAAAGGAGTAATTACTACCAAATTATTGTTCTTCTAGCATCAAAAGAAGCTGATGTATGCCCAAGAGTTCATGTTTGCACATTAAAGATTGACTTTTGACTCAACGCTATTTCATAACAAAACTTAAAATACTCACATGGCACCTCCAGCTGCAGGAGCAATGGCTTTGAAAATAGATTGACCAGTCATTGAAATGCCATTTGCAGCTCCTCTTTGGTGTTGTGACTGTAATTTTGGAAACAATATTAAGAACCCCAACAACTACCTTCTTAACAATTTATATTAATACTGAAAGTTGTAAGAATTTACAACTTACCACAGCATTATTTTGCAAAATGAACAATCCAGTGACAATAGCAACCTGATTAGACAATAATGTGAGCATGATACAGAACTAAACTACATTTGGAACATTGTCAAAAATTTATCTATTGAATACATCCACTGGAACACAGATGCGAAACATGTGGCACGACGGTAAAGCTACTTGCAATTTTTTTTAAAAAAACATTTTATGAAGAAGCTACTTGCAAAGTTTTCCATGCTTAAAAAGTAGAAAGGTTATTCATTTTAAGTAGGGGTGAGAGTTCGACTCAATGATTGATAGTTGCTCAATGTTCGAATCGATAGTAGCTTGAATCGAGCTCAGCTTGAGTTTACTGAGCCGAGCTATGAGCCATGATTGGATCACACCGACTTTGTTCGATCTCTATTTTCTAAATATAAATAATTATTTATTGTAATTATTTATTACTTGTACATAAGTATGTGCTAGTTGTTGTTAGGATATCTGTTAGGCGATCTTGTGGGTGTGGTTAATTCAATTTCAAATCCTAGTTGAGACAATTTTTTAAGAAAAAATTCAACTCTTGGAGGGCTTGAATTGGCTCGATTAAAGCTCGAGCTAGTTCAAAGTTTAAACTAGCAAGGTCGAACTTGAATCGAATTGAGATCAACCGAGCTTGAGCCGTGCCTCGCTCGGCTCGAACTCGGATTGTTCTCACCTCTGGTTTTAAGCCATGAAGTTAGCACTTCATATGTAATGAATAAGCAGTTTTGGTTGCCATTAAACTTAGGGTTATCAATTTTATCAGCCAGCATTTTTTCCATTTCCGTTTATTCTAAATCACTATTATTTGCGAATGCCCAGTTTTCAGATAGCAGTGTTCGGTAGGCTTAGGCCATCACATGGAAAGAACAATCTTATCCACTTTATAACTAAAGTAACATATTTTACAAAAGCAATTAAGCAAATATTAACAAAACAGATAAGTATTTCTATTAAAACAACATAATATGGCTACAATATCATATTTACAAGTTCTTTTTACAGAAGTTCTACTCACAGAGAGAATATTCTTCACAATTGAAGCACAGTTCACCATAATTGAAAGTTCAAACCCCGATAGATTGGCCATAAAGGGATAGGATGCTGTTAATGGGATAGCTAGCATCTGCAATCACAAGTAAGAAGAATCACAATTGTCAAACAACAACTACATAAATGAATGATGTAAATATCAAACTGCATACCGCTGCTACCCGAGATATATTGACATGCCCAAAGATCTTTTCCAATGGTGGATAAATAAAAAATTGAAATGCAAGAAGACTGAAACCTGGAAAAGGCTAGTAATTACTTTAGAAGTTTGACAGAATATAAAGAGCCTCATAGGCCATATGGTCATAACAATGCACAAGAAAAATATACCTGATATTGCAAGCACCTCACCGACATCTTGAGAAGAAAATTCTAGCCCTTTATATTGCTTACTACTCTCAGCCCATAAAGGAAATATCTAAAAAAAAAGCCTATAAGCTGAATTATAAAAAAGGCTAGGCATAAAAATAAACAACATAGCTATAACACATGCATGGATTTCTATTCTCCATTCAGCTCTACGTAAAACAACACTCTTTGTGAATGCAAGTGATTGAAGGCAATTTTGTATGACCATATCCTGAGTAATTTTTGGTCTTACCTCTACCCTTTTTTAACATTGTCACTAGGATATTCTCTCAATTTACATACATTAGCCTCTAATGGTCAACAATAAATATAACCAAACCACCTTAAAATACCCTCTCATATTATTTCCTATATGCATAACCAACTTTCTATAATACAATATTTTCTAATGCAGCCAGTCTACTTATTTATCTCAATATGTGGTTCTCATATACATTAATTTTACAGATATTTTGTCACCTACTTGCACAATAGTCATTTGTACATAGCATTCCTGATCGAATAACAATTTTGCACAAGTTCTCGTTAAACCTCATGGCCTATTCTTACTGCACAAAATTCCCGCTACATCATTTTAACTATCATCTTCCACTATATATGTACATTACTTGAAGTTCTTGCATGGGGGACCAGTGTCATACCTAGTCTCACGATGTCATCACTTCTTTTTTCAAAATCATCGAATCCAGAAGGCTTTTACACTGTATTTTATTAAATTTGAATACGCATGCTTCTAAGGTGCTCCATAAAGATTTAAACTTCTAACTAACTCCTTGACGGGTCTCACACCATCATATACATCCTTAGGGCCTTTTTGGAATTTAGAAAAAAAAAATTTCTAGAAAAACCTTTTGTACTTTTTTCAAAATATGTGTGTGATGGCAAATAAAATAATTGTGTTAAAAATTATACAGAATATGAAATAAAATTGATTAATATTTTGAGAAATATGTAGGAGTTGATTCCAACTTGATTTAAACATATTCTAACTTACTTATAACGATATTTTAAGTGCTCATATCATGATCTAAATCATCTCCTAATACTCCAAGAACAATCTTAAAACAATTCTACTAAAATAAAAATATAAAATAATAATTAACCTTCAATTAGGTTCTCATCGATCTCTAAGGCTTGTTCATCAATTTTGTTCATTCCAACACTCTACTTCAAGCTTGATTTCAATTCCCAAGCTTTTTTTACTTTGATCATTATGTGAAGTACCAAGTTTGCAATAAATTATCATGCCTACACATACTAAACTCAATAAACCAATAGTTACTAACTTAAACTTTGTGATAGGTTATGCAATAATTACAATTAAGGAACAAACATTATCTCCGTAGTCAAGATCAACTTTGATGCAACAATGGCTGCCAATTGCAACAGTGTTTGTATTGAAGTCATTCCAAGGGACAATCTGGGAAGACCCTAGCATTAATGGCAAAGTACATGGAATGTGTCACTGAAGCTCTCCAAGCCAAAAGCATAGCAGCTCGGATGAAAACAATTATGTCAAATATAACATGCAATTTTAGTATTATTCTAGAAGGCAACTCTTTGGTAACTATCAACGCACTGAAACAATATAGCAAGGACTCATCGATGATTGGCCTATGTTTAGAAAAAAACTGAACAACTGTGTAGCTTTCTGAATTTCTTCAAGTTATCACATATTAAGCATGATTGGAATGAAGCAGCCCACCACCCAGCTCGATTTGCTTTTAATGGTAGATAATTGTCTCGTGGAAGGGAACTTCTCCACCTTTTATTCTCCACCTATTATTGCTGCTATTCAGACAAGAGATTGTAATGTTTCCATCAGGTTGAATGCAATGCATGAAATGATTTATCAAACAAAAACGAATCAGCACAAGACCCCTGAATTATGGATGTTCAATGTCTTCAACTTCTTTAGTCACATTCATGTCTTTAGTGTATGAATTGGATACATGGAAGACAATAGCAATGATGACCTGTTGCATGTTCCATCACTCTTATACGCATCTTCCAATCAATCAATTTGGTTCTTTCGATTGATTTTGAATAGGTCAAATCCTGGTGAAATCGATTGAAATTCTGAACTGCTTGCTCTTTGGGCAATTCAACTGATGATTGATTTGGGAAATCAACTTGGTTGAAATCAATCTAAGGTTTACCACTGGACCATGAGTTTTCTTGGATTGTTTCTATTAGTAGATTCTTGAAATCAAATGATGAGCTGAAATCAACAGACAGGCTGAATCATAAGATACCAAGACTTGCTTTATGCTTGGCTTCTGATCCCACATCTCACATAAGTGCAAACTTATAAAAAGCCTTCAGTGAGCATCCTCACTTGAATACGACAAAATAATATCCAAACATATTGTTTAGGTCCTACAATTATGTACAAATTAAGTAAAACGAAGGTCTAAGCGCAAGTGCAAAGGTCATTACCATGCCTCCTCTAATGATGACCATGATGCTTTTTGCGCAACCTACTTCTAGTAGAGTGAAACATAATCCTTTTATACCTACACCTATACAGGTGATCTCTAGAGTCTCATCAATTTTCTACTCCCAGCTTGCATCCTGCATAGGATGACCACAATGATTGTCCTATAGCAACCCCAATATCCCTTGCAGTTCTACTTTTTCAAAGGGGGCCAGGATGATGTATCTTTGCCTGACCTTCATATTTCTTGCCAAGGAGAGTAGCACTCCTATTTGTGTAGCAGATCTTGCTCATACTTATGAGTACAAAAAGTATGGAGGAAGGATCAAAGAACCCATAGAAGAAGAGATTAAGGGATCGATTGGGATGACTTAACTCGTGAGTGTGAGTCCAAACACATTGAGATGATTGTATGCCTCATGACTAGAACCTCAAGTATCCAAATGGACTAAAGTGAAAGGAGAAGAGCTTTGACTGTGAGAACTGTTGGGAAAGGATAGATGATGATGTTTTCCTGACCAGGAGACCTTACATTGGATCAAGTACGAGACAAGAGCGATGCAGTAAACTCTTTGATTTAGTCATTTCCTGGATGATCAAGACAATAGTGCCACAGATAGGAGTGGAGGCTTGAGAGGAAAGACAAGCGCTCGAAGCAAAAAAGGTAGGCACTATCAAACTTAACACCTTCAACACCCCCAACAATCAATTGCTTCATCCTTGGACCTTTTATGAAACAATGATAAGATAAAGTGGATATGGAAAAATCAAGAGATCTTGTAAGATTGTCAATGAAAGTAAATTCAAAGAAAATGTATTAACAAGCAAGACACGACCAAGAGTAAGGAAGGTGGAAGCCTGCAACCATCCTTGATTGTGGACTGAAGTAAGGATCCATTAGCAAACTGATAGAAGGTTGCAAATGGGATTGAGTTACAACGCAGAAAAAATGTTGATTACCTGACGTGTGAAGAGGCACATAAATAAAAAATCCAAGACATACCAAAAAAACAAATCAATTCAAGGCTGAGTAGAAGCCAACGTTGCAAATGAGGAGGGTATCTAAGTAAGATGAGGCCAAAGTTGCTGCTCATTCTTGTTTCATGAGATAATTACATATGAAGTGGCAGTCGAGGATTCAGAATTAAATGCATGGGCATGAAAGGGTCACACAAATTTCTGTGAACATCGATTAGAGTAGGTGGTTGTAGCGATAGCAATGAGTAAATGAAGGGAATTGATTCCTTCCACATCTATGACCACAATTATAAATACCTCCACGACCATGAATGTCGTCAACAATAGAAGAAGCATCTGATGAAAGAATTGGTGTTAACCCATATGTTAATGGGAAACACTCAAACCACGAGAGAGTATTTGCTAGGGATGGAATAGTGGCATCCACTAGTAACTTAGAACCAGTGTGAGAGAGAGAAAGAGCCATCTAGTCCCAAAAGAAATGGTAACAAGAAATTGCTCTCTAATGTTTGAGTACCATCAAATCAGCAATAATAGGATGATAGGCGCATAGCTCATCCATTTACCTTTGATCCATGGTACTCCTGGATTGATAGGCTAACCTACTTTAAAGGGAAGATATGTTCATGCGACTTGTAGACCCAAGAAATATTTTGCTCATCTGAGTACTTTTGATATAAGGACTCCTATATCTTTTTGATGATGAGAGTCATAGCTGTAAAACATATTTGCAGCTGATACTATTAAGAAGAGAAGTAAGAAGATATGTAATCAGACCTCTAGCAAATTTCAAAGGCATCTATTCCTTCTTGTTGAAAGATTTTTCCAGTAACTTCAAGATAAAAGAATTCTCCTAATTATAATATGGAATTTGCATATAATAAGGAAAAATAAGTAAATAAAATGCAATTGCTCATTGCAGCCATATACCTTACCATTAGGCTTAAATTTATAGTGAATACCCATCGACAAGCTATAGGGTGAACATTTAATGGAGTCTTTGATTCCTAAGTCGGATTATCGAGTAAAGTTGACATTGTTGTATCTATTGCTTATTTCCATCAAGGGATCTATAGTGATTCATGATAGGACTTATGTGTGGTCATAGTAGACAAAATAAGAGCAAAAGAATGATACAAGTGAGAAGATGACTGAAGGACATAAAGTAGCACGATGTCAAAGATCATTGACAATCATACCCTCAACGGTAAACTGGAGATCAATAATAAATTGTGAATAGCCCTCAACGACAATCACCTAAAATCATCAATGCTCAAATTGGGCAGACACGTACACCATGAGAAATCTGTATCTTAAACAGCTGTCGCACTTAAAACTTTTTAATTCAATTCACATTCCAAACAAGTCCTCTAGACTTAGCGTTCTTATTGCCACCAACTCAATATATTATCCAACAAATTTATTTAGCATAATAAACTCACAATTATTCAATTAGCAATTTTAATTGCTTATCAATCCAATACAATCGTAAATCCATTTAGTCATATCAACTAGAGAATCACAATAATCATGAAAACATGAGAATGTTTTACTATTTCAGCTAAAAATAGAAACAATCAATGATAACTTCAACCAGTTAGAACATAGACTTAGAATCAATTTTAGGGCAAGTGATAACATAAATTTTATAGCAAATCAAGTGAACTATATAACTACTATTTTTGGCAATATTTGGAAATCATTTAGTACTCCAAAACCTAATTTAAATCAGCATGTGTCAAAACAGAAATCTGGACAGGTTCTGAAAGTTATCTTTAAATAATTAGAAAGCTTTTAAATTCTATGAGTTTGTCAACATATAAGGTATTGATTTGTAGGTATGGAAGTCCTCTAAACAGCAAATTAAGTTTCATAAAAATACGAGTTCATTTGATACTATTTTTCTTTCTTGAACTAAACTGTGACAGATTTCAATTAGATTCTGACAGCCTAACAAAAAGGATTCCAAAACCATTTATAAAATCAAAATTAAGAGTAGCTCCAGTTATAGAAATTAAAATAGACATCTTAATTGAAAACATATCCAAATTTTAGGAAAAATAGATATGTTTTACCTATTCATCCAGCTAAGTAAAGTGATAGCAAACAACAACATTTTTTGCACTTAACACAAGAATATATTTATATAAATATGAATCTCAAATGAAATTTCTCAGCAAAACAAAATATCTATAAAGCTTTCAAAATTTAAAAATTAACTTCGAAACTACACTTGCATGAATTATCCAAGAATTCCAATGAGAGTTTAAATATACATTAGTAAATTACTTTCAGTTTTAATTTAAATTCGTTTCTTTGGATAATGAAGATAGTGAAGATGAATTGCGACCTTCTCCTTCGTGTACTCCAGTTATGAGTAGAAGAAAGAGTAAGACTTATGGATAAAGCTAAATCTAATTCAAAAGTTGCAAGAGGAGTTAGTGGATCGCCTCAGAAAGTAGAAAGCTCTTTGCAAATATCTAGAGAGGAGAATGTAACTCATTCACTCTCATGGACTCAAGACAAAATCAAAGAAAAATGGCAAAAACAAAGATTGTGTGGCAGTTAAAACTCACCTTATACTATACTATTAAAGATAGTACTAAGCTACTGAAATTGAGCCTTTTCAATTTAGCCCTTATTAAAAATTTAAAATTTCAATTTTACCTTTTATTACCTTTTTTTTTTGCTTTCATTAAAAAAAAAACCACTACTCCTTGCTTTCTCTCTCCTGCCGCCCACCGCCTCTCTCTCTCCTGCTACCTCCTACTTCTCCTCTCTCTCTCAACCGAATCATCTCTCTTAAAATAATAAAAATATAATTAAATAGCAAATTTATTTATAAGACATTAAATTTTAAATTTATTAATGCTAATAAATATAAAAATAAATATATATTTTAATTAAGTTAACTAAAAATAACTTAATTTTAAATAAAAAACTCAATTTATTTTGAATCAAATAAAATAAGGTGACTTGAAAGTAAATTTTAAGTTTAGAAAATAATACACAATTTTTAATTTAATAAAGCTTTACAAATTTTTTTAAATTGATAATAACAATTAAAATTCATAAATATTCCAAATACCAATACCTCCCATTGCCTCACTCCTCTCTCTCTCTCCTCTATAAAATATTAAAAAAATATAATTAAATAATAAATTTATTTATATAATAAAATAAATTAATTTATATTACATATAATAATAGATATTATATTTCAATTTATTAACATTACTAAATATAAAAATAAATATGTATTTTAATTAAATTAATTTTATTAACAGTAAATTAATTTTAAATCAAAGAAAAACCAAATTCATTGTGAATCAAGTGAAATACGAGTGAGTTGAGAGTGCATTTTAAGTTTAAATAATAATGCATAGCTTTTAATTTAATAAAGTTTTAAAAATTTTAATATTTTATTAAAGTTGATACTAATAATTAAATTTTACAAATATTCCAAATACTAATATCAAAAATGAAATAATGTTCAAATCTTAAATTCAATGTCAATAAATTAATCATAAATTAAAATTTTTAATTACGAGATAAATTTAATTGATTCAAATTGATTAATATTTTAAATTTAAAAATAATTTTAAAGTTTAATCAAGTTAATTCTATATATTTTTTTAAATTATTTATTAGATAACATATAAACATATATTATACATACATTGAAATACAAGTAAAAATATAAATAAACAAATCAACTCTATTATTCAAATAAAAGTTTTACATACAAATAATAAGATTAATTTACATACTCTTTAATTTTAATTTTAATAATAATAATAATTTATTAATTATAAGATCTTCGATAATAATAAATTGTAAAAATTAGTTCTATTTTATTAATATTTTAATAATTTATATTTTTATTATGAAATATTTTTATACAACAAATAAAAAATTAAATATATAATTTGTAATTTTTATTTAAATTTTATAATAAATATATTTATATTTAAAAAAATATGAAAAACAATTCCATGCAATTTTTGCATGGGAAAAATACTAGTCTAGGAAAAAAGGAGGGTGGGCTGAGGAAGGTCCATGTAAATTGTGGGATGATTATAACTTGAGGAGTACAAAAGCAAACAGAGAATGAGGCGATTGATTCTTCTTCATGGATGCAAGCATCATGCTAGTTAAATTTGATGATGATGAAGATTTATCCAATGGTTCAACTTTTACTATTTATTTAGTGGACAAAAATGAAACATGGGCTTTCTACACAAGAATTGTGAAGATCATACAACTTTGAATGTTTCCCTAATCTAAATTATTTTTGGAACGCCATGGTGGTGTACGATAATTTTGAAAAGTCCTCTTAGAGCCTAATTAATGCAAACTTTTTATACAACAATCTAGTGCCAAAATTAAAAGGCGATGCTCATGAACTAATCTACATGATGTCTGGAGACCTTCATAATAAATAATGAACCATTTCCCCTTTTTTTATGATAAAACGAATCATCTCCCTTTACAACATATAAACAGAGCAGAGCAAGGAAAACATGAGATAAGCCTACAAACAAGCAAAACAATAAATGGAGAAGTCGTATGTCTACTTAAATAAAATGGAAATGGTAGTAGGGTAGGGTAGTTAAAATCAATGCGGTTGGATGTGGGGATACCAAAATGGCCGAAGATTTGACAATCCATCGTGAATCCAGTAGTGTACTCGTGAGACAATCAATTGGCATTGCATCAATCGGATCCAATTAGCGTCTCACTGATTAGGGGTGCCTCATGGTGGTCAGCCGGAGCTGATAGGCTGACAACAATTGAGAATGAGAAAAGCTACAGACAGGACTTCGTGCTTGGAGGCTTGGTGACAGCGCCTAAGACAACAGTGTCAACTGGGGGTGGGGTGGGGTGGGGTGGGGTGGGGTGATGCGCACTACCGACTGCGGCGATTGCTGGCCACAAATAAACAACAATGAAGAATGAGGGGCAGCCACGAAGCAGGACAGGCAGCACATCTCTTCTTATGGCATGGAGGCGGAGTGGCAACGACGATCGCGCATGCTGCCAGCATCGACAAGAGGTGGAGGTGCTACTTCTTGGGACTAAGCCTCGTGCTCAATCTCGACGGCAATAGCAAAGAGGAGTTGGTGGCAGCGTCGGAACAAGGAGGTAGGGCTGCAACGGCCGTCGAGCATCGGCTGTCGAGACGCAGACAAATAGAGGTGGTCGGGGACCACTAGGGTAGAATCCCCCACACCCTCTCTAAATTAGGGCAAATTGCTCGAAAAACCTCCCTAATCTCCCACATCTATATTATTTATAGGTATAGTCATGAAATCTCACCCTTTGATCCCTAATTAATTAGATCCTCACCCTATATTAAGAATCAAGACATCTAGTCCATCCATTTAGCATCAAATAGATCCAAGGGAAGGGGGAAAAAAGAAGATGGGCAAATCTTGGATCAAGTTTGGCTCAAATTTGGGCCAAGCTTGGCTCAAATGTGGAACATGGATGACTCAAGTCAAGCACAATATGGATAAACTATCACCCAACCCAAAATAGCCCAATTCACCCAATATGACACCTTCTCATAAAACATGAAAGAAATATAACACTTACAAAATATAAAATGTGCAGGTAAATAAATACGATAGTCAAGATGAAACCGTCCCCAGGTAAATGAACTATCGACATCAGGAACAGAGTTGGGAATGCTCCGGGTGACATTGACAATGGGAAATAGTTGAGAAAGGTGAGGTGTCTCCAAGTGGAAAGGTTATTCCTAAAGCTTTTGATTATCAGCTGTTTTTTATCGCCTTTTATGTAATGGGCTTTATATTGAAATGTGCTTTTTATTTTGTAGAGGCATTTGCATATATGTCACACAAAACTTTAAATATTACACCCTTATTCAAATATATGCCATATCATGGTACAAATTTTGTGAAGAGAGTGGCATGTAGGTAATAATTAAAATTTTTTATGGTATGTAGATAATTGTCCCTATTTTGTAATGGGTTTACTATGTATTGAGCTTTCTTATAATGGGCTTTTTTTCTATAACCTGTTGTGTGCTTTTTTGTTATGTAATGGATTAGTTTCTTCTTAGCAGGTGGGGCCAATGAATAAAATTCCAGCTTCACTTTAAGAAAATAAATAAAGCTAATCTATCCCTTTGTAATTAGCTCCAGGTTCTCTAGCCTAGGAATCTCAGCTTTTCTACTAAACCTGAAGCTTATTGGTAGCCAACGTTGCCATTGGGTTGCTCTTCTCCAATTGAAATGTATGAATTCAGCTCAAGGTAGCCTTCTCTCATCGGCTGTCTCAATGCTTTATATACTTAAACTATCTTTCTACCAGCTAATTAGAGTGAGTTCAAAATTGGTTGTCTCAGTGCTTTATATACTTCAACAAACTTTATACCAGCTAATTAGAATATGCTCAACACCCGTGAAAACTTTTCTTCAACTAGCTCTCAGATCTCCTTTGCCATTCCTCTTTCTTCATTCTCCTTTGAGGTTAGACTTGCAAATCAAAGAAATAGCTTTCATTTCAGATTCTAGATTTCAACAAATCTCTCTTTGGAGTTTTTGAATAGTTTGAGGCTTTCCTTACTGTTATACTCTCTCTGAAATCTTACTAACTGCTTCATCTCTCCATGCTGGGATTTAAATGTTGTATATTCTTTAGTAGCTCAGAGTTTTTTGATTTCCTATGAGTTTTTCCTCGGTGCATCTAAGTTATCTTAAGTCTTTTCTTGAAGCCAGCTAGTCTAGCATAAACTTCACAATTCTAGGCTTTTCTTGGCAATGAGGTGTATTTTGTTCCTTAGGTTGTAAGGAGTGTTGTTAAAATGTTTGAAACTATAACCATGTAACAACGTTAAATCCAGTTTAGTGTGACATTCCATCCATCCAAGCCTCTATATCTGCAATACACTAATCTTAAGAGCAATTTTCCACTTGACTACCAAGCACATTCTCCCATTTAGAATAGCCGACTAGACTGTAGCAATCCAAATTTATCTTCTGCATAATGGGCATTTTATTATCGCATAGAACTTTTTGACCCACAGGTGCAAAATCTCGCAAAAGAACATGGCTTTGCTGAAAAGAAATGATTAAGCAAAAAAAACATATCTAGATGACAATGTTACCTCAGTGTATGCCATATCATGAAGAGAGAAAACACAATAGACAATGATGGATGACATTAACGGCCAATTTGTCCAGAGATTTTCACTGGGGGTATCACTCGCTTCAAGGTCTTCCAAATCTATTTTCAGTTCAGTGCCATGAAAAGAACCCTCCAGACCTTCAGTTGTCACAGTTGTTGTTCTCTTGTAATGATGCATGTGCAGAGTTTCCTATCGAAATTAGATAAATATGAATCAAAGTCTAGCTTCAGGGATTTTCTAAGAAATGATGATGTTGGAGAAGCGATTAAAAGAACCAAGCATAACAAGGTTGGAAAGAAAGAAAACAATTGACTAAAATAAGGTACAACTTAATTTTCCGATTACTTTAGAAGAGAAAAACATGAAAATTTCAAGAAAATCATGAAACATTCATCAAAATTCCCAAAATAAGTGAACGAAATATTGAAAATGAAATTAAAAATTTTGGGTATTCATTCCCAATATGATTCAAAGCCATCACAGTTCAATAAAATCAAAGATTATCTGAGTAATGAATAGTTGTTTAATTGGCCTACCAAATGAAGTAGAATGAAGCCCAATTTCAGAGGCTAGAACCGTCTAAGATCTCTGAAAGCGCGATAATTTAATGATCTGTAACTGACCTATTGAACTAAATCGACATGAATTGGTTGAATTGGACCATCAAAATGGATGGAAATTTTAATTACAAGCTGAGGGAAACATATTAGTAAGTACAACTTGATAAAATGAAATATGAAATGGACCTAATCAAACAATAAAGCTTGACAATTAGTCCAATTGGACCTAAATGCAAAGAGACAGTCCATCATAATGCTACTCCAGCTCAAGCACACTTAAATGCAAAGTAGCACAACTTTGCTCCAAAATGGCGACTTTACAAGTAGGGATCATACTATTACATATATAGCTCGAGACCTACTCTTGCTTTTTTAATGTGAGGCGATTTATTCTTGAGCCCCTCCAACCTAAAGCTTAGGAGCCTATCATCCTAGAAGCTTGTCAGGAGTCTCTTTACTCCCCGACCTCTTTGGACTGGATCGCCATAGGCTACTCTTTGTAATCTTAGGTCGCCGGCTTCATAGTTCGACTAGCTTCCACCTGTTTCATCGTCGAACCATATCATACTACAGGAAGTTAACTCTGATCTTATATTATAATGTTCTCGGTGAGATCACAATTGATGATCAAAAACTGAACGCGTAGAGTACAAATTTTGCCAAGAGAGTACTTATATTGGTGAAAACATAATTGATGATCAAGTTACCAGAAATAGTAAACAACTTAAATACCTTACATCAATTATAAAAAATAATGTGAAATAAATGAGAATGTTTTCAACAGAATTCAAACAGATGGCTAAAATGAAAAAATGCTTTTAGTGTTATGTGAGATAAAAAAATTTCACTAAAACTTAAAGGTAAATTTCACTTAACAGTTGCAAGACCAGTAATGTTATATCATGTAGAATGCTAGCCCACAAAGTGAAAACACATAAGTAAAATAAGTATTACAGAGATAAGAATGCTAAGGTAAATGAATGAAGATACACAAAAAGATAAGATAACAAATGAGTACATTTGCGAAAAAGTAAGGGTAACTTTAGTTGAAAAATATGAAGTATAAACACGATGCGATACGACAACACTATGATCTTTTAAAATCTAGTATACGAATATGACATGACACGTCAAATACAATAACAACAAAATTAACAATTCATAGTTAAAAAAATATATAAAACATAAAATAAACTTGAATTTTTAAGTATAAATAACTTATGAGTAGCATAAACATCTCATAGGATCAAGATGAGAACTTGAGAAGAGATGTCAGCATTAAAAAGATTTGGGATATAGATTTAAGATTCACCTTATAAAGTGAGTAAGAGAATAAGAAAAAATATAATTTTATTTGCCAGACAATCACGATGAGCACGACAATAAGGCCTCATTTGGTTCGAGCTTTTTTTTGAACAAGAGAAAAAAATATTTTATTTTTTAAGTTTAATGAGAAAGAAATTTATTTTAATATTAGAAAATGGGTAAAATGTGAAATACTTTAAATTTTAATATTCGTATTTGTATTAGATGTGAAATAAAGTTATTTTATAGTTGAAATTTGTGTTGGACAAAAAAAATGCCTCGAGCTCGAGCCAAAGGAAGCGAGAGGAAGTAAGATCTCTCAGTATTGAGGATAACAAACGGCCAGAGGCAAAGCTAAAGCTCCAAAACTTTTATGATTGGTTCATTTTTGTGAGACTCGAAGACAGCGAGTGGGAAAAAGTTTGATTTAGCTTAGTTAGTCTAGAATTTTGACTTATATTAAATAAAATTTTAATAATAATAATAATAAGATACAAATTTTAATTTTAATATAAAAAATTTTAAATATTAATAAAAAGAAAAAAGAACAGGTAGATGCGTCAATAAGTTTTAGTTGTATGTTTAATAACAACAATAAACAGAAGCCAAGCCTTTATCCCATTAGGTGGGATCGGCTATATAAATCCTTTATTTTCATTGCGCTCTATCAAATAACAAATCTTTATTTAGCTCCAAACATATAAAATCACTCATTATAGCTTCTGATCATATCCATTTTGATCTTCCTCTTCCTTTTTTTTAATGAGCAAGATCCAAAAATCCAACTTTCTTTTAGAGCTTCTATCGATCTACGACTTATAAGTTCAAACCATCTAAGCCGATACTCTTTGAGCTTATCATCAATTGAGGTCACAACAATCTTCTCGATGATATTCTTATTTCTCATCTTGTTCTTTCGCATATACCGCACATCTACCTTAGCATCCTTATTTCTGTGACACTCATCTTATTTGCGTGTTTCTACTTTATCCTTATAACATCACGACCTAACAACTATTCCATAAAATTTATCTTTAAGTCTAAGTAGAATTTTTGTATCACACAATATGCTAAATGTATTCCTCCACTTTATTCATCCTACGTAGATCCTGCAAATAACATCATGATCTATTTCACGATTATTCTATATGATTGATCCAAGATATCTAAACTATTCGCTCTTCTTGATAACTTAACCATCAATCGTCATTTTTCTACTATAAGTGCTTCTTTCATAACTAAAATTATACTTCATATATTCAGTCTTTGATTTACTAAGATGAAAATTTTTATATTCAGTTTTTGATTTACTAAGATAAAAAATTTTATATTCTAATGTATTTCTCTATAACTTAAGTTTTGTCTTAACACTTTCTCTACTCATATTAATGAGGAGAATATCATCTACAAAAAGTATGCATTAAGACACTTCTTTTTGAATAAGTACTTATCTCAAAAATATTTTACATCTCAAAAATATCCTGCATCTCAGAAATATCTTAAAAGTATCTCAAAAGTGTCCTAAAGTGTCCCCAAATATCCTTGCATATTCAAAAAATGTCCCTTAATTTTTTTAATATTATTTCATTAGGACACGTCACGTGGGTACCCGACACGGTGTCCCTACATGTTCCCCGTGTCCATGTGATCAACACGGGCACATGATTTTTTAATGTGACCAAAATGATTTTAATATATAAACTGTAGGTCGATGAAAGCTCTACTAAGGAGAGTTGAGTTATTAGATTTTATTTATGTTAAAAAAGAAAGAAAAAGTTAAATAAGACATGGCAAGAAATCATTAGAAAAAATCTCACATTTTTAATAATAAATAAGAAATTATTTTTTTATGAGATATAAATGAGGAATTATTATTTGATATAATACAATAAAAACAAAGAATTTATGTAGTCAACCCTACCTAATAGGATAAAGGCTTAGTGATTATTGTTGCTGCTGTTGAACCAGTCTGTATAACGGTCTATATAAATGCCTTATTATTATCATTTCTTAATGCTGCATGCACAAAGTTGCCTTCTACTTTGCGATTGTCTGATTCTAAAACGAATCAATATCTCTGATAGGGAAGGACTTTGGCCGGGTTCGGAGTCACCAAGCGCATGCCACGCCAATAGCAACAAGCCGCTCGGCTCGCCTGCGCGTGATCCAGATCAGCCCCGTCTCACAATCGCGCGCCAATCTACTTGAGTCAGTCGATCCGACGAGCATGCAACTGCACCCCTAGCTTGCGGGAAATTTCAGGTAAGTTCTTGAATTTATTTTTCTTTTACAAAACAATTAATTATAGGTACTTAATTCTATTGGATTTTATTGTTCGATTGAAATTGCTCAAAAAAGATGAGCTGCATAACCGAACATTATTGAGTACTTAATAATTGTTGTTAGTTTATATTATAAGAACCTGAATTTTGTTCTACCTTGTGAGATTTATTAAAACTCGAAATAAATTCTAATCTGAATTGCTACTTTTTCATTTACTTTTGATCCCTTTTGATTAAAATTTTAATAAATTATTTTTACAAAATTAAATAATATCTTAGTCATGTTAAAATTATATTTTGAAAATCTCTTACATTCGATTGAGATAATTGGGCTACTTATATTTGCTAATTGCTTTGCATACATTTATTCTACATGTCCTGCGTCATATATAAAGCCCAAGACAAAATAAAATCAATTAAATATGGTAGGTCTTTACCTTTTCGATCAGCTCAAAATCAAATATGAATCAAACAAATTTAGATGCAGTCAATCAACAAAATCTATTTTCAATCAGCCCAAATAAACCTATAATTGAATCTTCAATCAACGAGTAAATATGAAATGTAGGCATACTACTAAGTATCCCCACGACAACTCCGGCCAAACTCCACATTTGGGAATTCCTTCACTAAATTGGCTTTTTCAATTGAGTAAAACAAAAACCCACACAGCTACTCCTTTCAGAATAAGAAAAAATTAAAAAAAAATTACACGGACTGAGATTGAACCCACTAACTCTTTTCACACGCCTACGTTCAACCTACACAAACTTGTAAAACCGTAGGCATGAGCCTCCTTTTAACTTAAAGGAGAAAAACCTCCATACAAAGGAAAGTAAAATATAAGGAGATAATAAGAGTTCCGTTAGAATAGCTAGCTTAAACAAAACCCACACAGCTACTCCTTTCAGAATAAAAAAAAAATTAAAAAAATTTTACCCACTAACCTTTTTCACACGCCTACGTTCAACCTACACAAACTTGTAAAACCGTAGGCATGAACCTCCTTTCAACCTAAAGGAGAAAAACCTTCATACAAAGGAGAGTAAAATATAAGGAGATAATAAGGGTTCTAGTTAGAATAGCTAGCTTAAACAACGACTCTAAAAAGACAGGAATACTACAAGAGGAGGTTGAGTAGAGCAAATCATTCATGTAGAACATTCAAGTTGACGATAGTGACAGCTAACAGGAGGGGCCCGATCAGAGAAAAACAAATTTCTGAATAGATGTACAATAGGACAACCCATCTAGGATATATAGCATATTTCATACTTCACATGAAAAACAAAAAATACAGAAAGAAACCAAAAAAAAAATTCAATATAAAAACAAAAGAAAACAATGTAAAAAGACAAAGAAAACATTGCCTTGAAGCAGGTAGCAATACTTACTGGAAGCCAATAGCAAGATGCTAGAACAACAGCTGCAAAGAATGATATAAAGAGGCAAGGTAAAAAGTATGGAAACCTGCAAAACAAAGTTATGAGATCATGGCTTAAGTGACTACATGGTACTACTTTTACGTATATTCATAGGTGCCTCTCTACCTTCCACAAAAGGAATCTCTTGAAAATAAGTTGGGAAATTTATCTGCAGGCTGATAAGAGAGATTCTTCAGAAAGAGTTTAAAAAATTACCTAACAGGATATAAACTCAAGAAAAGTAAAGGAAATACTAGGGATAAAACTCTAGAACAGAAAAAAGCTGGATTCAGCTTAAGCAGTGAACATAGATGTCAGAATAGAAACAAACTGCAGAACAAAGTAACATCGTCGAAGACATTTGGATAATTTAATGCAAAAAAATGTGACTCCTGAAAATGCTAACAATAAAGATATAACAGCTTCAACATCAGAGTGATCAGACTTTACATCATCGTATCAATTGTTAATTCCCTTCACAGGTTGGTTCAATCTGAAATTACTGTAGTTTGGCATTAACTTCTTATAATTTAATGAGAAGTCCACTCATAAACCAAATAATTAAACAGTTTTCGTAAAAAGGATATATAACCTTTGACAACTAAACTGTAAGCCACATCCATTTATCAAAAGTATATTTTATTTTCCTTTATCTTTATTCAGAGCTATGACAACAGAAAAACCATCTTTCGTTCCATGAAAGAAAGGAATAAAGAAGAAATGGGTACTGCCATTAAAATTTTTGCAGTTGTCACATCCACAATTTCAGTTGCGGATGGAACAAATAAAATGTATAATCTCATTGCTTCAATGCAACCTTCTACAGTTGACCTCTACGTGCTTTCAGACAACCCGATAAATGCAGCAGACTGAGAAATGAACTGTTTCACGTAGGAAGCTAGACAGTGCCATATAGGATAAAGGAGCTCTCATACAGAAAGCGAGGTAATATATGCTAAAAAGGAAAAAAGCAAGGTAATAAATCCTACCTGTGCAAGAAGGCCTCCAATAGATGGACCAATCACCAAACCCATGCCCCATGCCGTGCTCACCTGAAATAAAATGACTTTTTAATATTGAAATTTGTGTTGGATGTGAAATAAAGTTATTGAAATTTGTAATAAATTTAAAATACTATTAGCCTTTTTCCATCCATGAACCAAACGAGGCCAAAGCTTATGATTTTTGTCATTTTTCAACATTCGCTATACATAGCAAAACAAATTGGATAGCATTTTAGTTAAATGTTTCCTTAACTTAATAGGCATTTGTCGATCCCATAAAACTCATGCTACTCCTCCATTTTAACCATAATGCAATGAATTTAGGATTAATATCATCCTCTATACAATTGTTATAGTAGATAACATATCCAAGATATTTGAAATTCCCATTTGATAAGACTATTTTCCCTTTTAATTTCAGAGAATTGCTACGTCTTTCTTTAGAATCATTAAGCATACACAACACAGACTTTTTTCTTCTGCATTTTTGAATCCTTTTGTTTCTAAGGTGTTATGATTTCTAATTAACCACTTTATAATCCTCCTGTAAAGACTGTATCACCTACAAATAACAAAAAGGTGCTCTACAACATCTCAAATGGAGACACACTCATCAGGTCATTTTAGATGGTTCTACTTTCAATGGTCGATTTGAGATCTCATTATTTTGCTTTATGGAAGTTCACCAAAGATTCTATGCATATTGAATTTGATTGATGTTTCAAGATAGGGTGGTATATTGGTTCGGTTTGGTCAGTTTCAGTTTCATTGGTATTGAAACCACTAGATGTGGTTCATGTATTTTTCCAAACCAAAGCAAAACCACATCTATACAAACATAATCAATGGATTAAACTGTGTAGTTTATTTTCAAGACCATTAGAAAAATTTAGCCAATTTTCTTTATTACAATGAGATAACAATCAAAATGTCGTACAAATAAAATCTAAAATATCAATTATTTGGGAAAAGTTTAGTAATTTCCTTAGTTTTTGGATGGGAAAAACTTCTCCATTTCTCTTGGTTCAGCCGATTGAGAGAGAGGGAAGGAGAGAGTGGGCTGCCTTGGTGCTAGGACCTCCATGTAGTGAAAGGAGAAGGAGAAATCAAAGAGGGCTACTTCCATTTCCTCCACAGGTCATCCTTTTCATCCTCTTCAACCGTGGACCAGCTTTTAGAGGAGATTTGGAGAAGAGAAGCATGACAAACAATAGGTAGCTATTAGACTATTAGTTACTAGCAAGTGATATAGATATTAAACTCATTATATATATAATCCTCTAAATTGAACTATAACTATGGGTTTGAATTTTTTTGGTTGAATGGGATGCCAAAACTTTTAAATGTTTGATTGTTTCTTTGAATTTTGACTGGTTATTGAGTATTTTGATTAGTGACGAATTCTACATTAACACAACTAAAAATGATCAATCATATTATAATATCCATATTTCTTTGATGTTAATTGTTGGGAATGAAGATGTTATCAATAATTTCATGTAAATGACTAAGCACTTGTTGCATCTTTCAATGTGGACTATGCTACTTCTCTACTTTGGGAAATAATTAAACTGTTGTCGTTTACTTTGCTTTTGCATGACAGACTTAAAACTTGTGTTATTAAGCTCCAGCTTAATTGGTGTTGATACCCTACTGTGCTCGGTAGTGTTAGCTCACAATGCAAATGGAAAATGATTGAGTAGAAACCACACAAACTGGATTCTATAACTGACCGAACCGTCCAATATTGCAGAACAAGTGATCATAAGAAATTAACAAACCGCACGTTCCAAACAACAGATCATCCATTCAGTACATGGCTCCAAAAAGAAGTGTTGGCCACCAAACCATCTGGTGGAGGTCAAATGGGTGAGAGAAATAATCGGATCATTTGGTCCTCCAATCGGATCGTACGGTTTGGCTAGTTGAACTCCCAGGCTTAAACGGACTATCCGGCCCAATGGACTGGACCTTCTATTAGTTAACTCATGCCAAGATTAACATAAAGGCATAATATTGGAACGAAGCAGTTTTATCAAAAATAAAAAACTTTGGGATAAAGCAAGAAGCACAGGTGTCTAAGCTAATGTAACGTTTGAACTTGGATCATTAACTAGACTACTGTGATTCATGATTTTAAAATACGACAATGGATATTAAATAAGATTTCGTGTTTACATTTTATGCCCCAACCTTAGCTTGAGCTCGAAGGGTAACGATTCCAACCTACTGCTGATGACTATGACCAACTTGCTACTGAGGGCTATAACCAATCTGCTGCTGAGGATTATGACCAACTTGCCACTGAGAGCCATGTTTGATAGGATCCGTGATGCCAATGTAACACGATGGCTCCAAAGTGTAGAAAAAAAGGTAGTTCAGGCGTAAATCAAGAAACTAAGGTCCAATATGTAAAAATTGACTAATAATTAAAATAAGACTTGATTTGCATTCCTTTAAGCTACTTTCAGACTGCATTGCACTAGGACTATATTTGCTTGATTTATTTACTATTCATTGATACTATTTGTGAACTGAGAACGCACACCTACTTGCAAATAGTTTTATTTAGCTCGTTATTGCAAGTGTCTACTCAGCCTGAGGTCAAATGGCTAATGCACATTTTGGCAAGTAATGATGCAATATAAGATCACGGAAAATAAAAAGCGAACATAGTGTCGCTTAGCCAGTTTACCTTATATGTGTCATCGTTACTTTAATACTATTTAAAACTTGTGATGTGCTACCTTTTGGAATCATTAGGTATTTTATAAGTTAAACTTCAATTTTTATTATTTATGTGATCAAAAACCTATGTAGTATGAGTGGTATTGTGATAGCTAATATCCCTTTAGAATATTTTATTTATTTGCTTAATTAAGGTTTAGAGTTGCATTACATAATTGTGTTTTCTGTCACGCAGCTTGGTACCGAGCTCTTCTGACTCAATCATCCGCTCCATTGGATGCATTTGCCAAGTTCAGGTCAACAATTTTGGTTTAATCTATGTCACAATTTTCAAACTGCAAACTAAATTGAATTTTGCGATTTCAATTTGAAATCTAACCAAACTTTTTGGATTATGTGATTTTAGATTATTTTGGTTTCAGTAAATACAATTCAAATTGGTTGCAGTTTCAGTCTATTCTTGTATAGTCCTAATTCCAAATCTACAAGATGACGATTGAAGGAGATTTGAACTACATTGGAAATATAGATATGCTATATTTAGCTAATTTTTTTAATTTTATATTTAGTATTTTATTTCATGCATTTATTTGTATTTCCCCAACTTAAGTGTAATAAGATCTCTATATAAAAGTCTCTTTATTATTGTAATGTAGAGTTGGTTATATAATAAAATTTGAAACATTCGTGTAAACCTAGATTGGGGTTACAGTATCAATATCTCACAGAAGAGAAAAGAGAGGGTTGACCTTAAGTGAGCATCCTTAAATGACCGAGTTATCTGATTGAGTGAAAAAAAAAAAAGAAAAAATCCTCATTTCTTCCATCACTGTCCTAAAATCCACCTTCCTACGCACTTCCACATTCAACCTACTTTGTCAACCAAACTTGTCACACAGATCATTTAGCACAAGCTTGGCCTCAGCCGCACCATCCTGCCTACATCAGTCCAACACTATCAACACACATCTGTGCTTCACTCACGCATTTGGCACCATGCTCACATTTGCATCACCTCGACAATCGCACCATCTTTGCCAAGCTTCACACGCTATGAACAACCCTATGGCGATAGATCATCATACTCCACTTTTTCAATAGATCCCGTCCAAGAGAACCAAACGTGCAACTTATCATTCATCTCTATGTTAAATTACGCTCGAGTGCTTCAACTTTGATTAAGGTGTAATCCCTTCCCTAACTCAATTATTCACTTACTATTCGACCTCAAAGAATAGTATTTGCTCGATTTAATTATTTGTTATGCTCGAAAATGGGTTACAAAATCTAATTGAGAAATTTAATTGCAGTTACATTTGGAGGTCTAATGTAAGAAATCTCAAATTTAAATGCCTAATACCCTTGATCTGACTTACAAAAACAACCATCAAGCCTTTATTCTACTAAGTAGGGTTGGCTATATGAATCTTTTATTTCTATTATACTCCATCAGTTAACAAATCATTTAGCTCCAAGTATGCAAGATCATTCATTATAATTTCTTATTATGTATTTACTGGTTTCATTTTTTTCTCTTTTTTCATAAGCAAGATCCAATAACAGAATTTTTTTTACTGGAGCTTCAACCGGCCTATAATTTATATGTCCAAATCACCTAAGTCGACTCTCTCTCTATGTTTATCCTCAATAACTACTCTAATTTTCTTAGAATAAACGCATTTCTCATTCTATCCCTTCGTATATACTCGCTAATCCACCTTAACATCTTATTTCTACAGCACTTATTTTATTTATATATTTTCACTTTGTAGGTCAGTATTTAATACTATTTATCATAGCTGGTCTTACTACTGTACCATAAAATTTATCTTTAAATCTGCGTAAAATTTTTCATCACATAACACAAGATATATTTCTCTATTTTATCTATTCTACTTAAATTCTACTAATAACATCACTATTTATTTCATTATCATTATATGATTAATCCAATGCATCTAATATATCCGCTCTTCTTAACAATTTGATCACTAATTGTCACATCACCAATACAAATGATCATTTTTTGATTAAATGTATATTTCAAATATTAAATTTTTGATCAATTCAGATGAAAACCTTTAAGCTATAAAATATTTCTCCATAACTAGAATTTTGCTTTGGCTACAACTCTAATTTTATCAATAAAAAAAATATTTGTGAAAAACATATATCAAAGCACATCATTTTCAATGTGTCCAATTAAGATCTTCATAACCAATGCAAAGAGATATAAACTTAAAACTGAGCCTTAGCATAATCTAAGAGTAATAAGAAAATACTTAGTCAAACTCTTTTGTGTCCGAACACAATTAACTCCTTTATACATGTCTTTAATAATTTAAATATAAATAGTACGAACTATTTTTTTAAAAAAAACTTCCAAGCATTTTTTTAGAACTTTATCATAATTTTTTTCTTAATCAATAAAAATCTAATATAGATATTCTCTTTTCTCTCTACACTTCTCAACTAAACCTCTCACCAAATAAATAGCTTACAAAGTAGATTTGTGTAACATAAAATCAAACTGATTTTGTGATACCCTAGTATTCAATTTAATATTAATTTTAAAATAATTTAATTTATAAAATTAAATCTTTTATTTATATATAAATGTATCTTAGAATATAACGGCATTTTAATTATAATAAAATGTTATTATATTTTATAAAATAATTACTCTTTTTTATTTGATAAAGTAAAATGAAAATAAAGGATTCATATAACTAGCCCCACTTAATGAGATAAAAACTTGATTTGTTGTTGTTATTGTAATCATAATAATTTCTTGATTAAATTTGTCGAATTTAAATTTTACATATCACATTATTCTTGTCTCGCATTAACATGATATTAGAGTTTTGGATTAGATTAGTGTATTTTATTTTGATATTTCAATTTTGCCTTGCACTACATATATCATTATGGAATTTCACATGTCTAATTGATTGAATTTTGATCATATAAGATATAATTTCATACATATTACATAGCTGCACACTTACGATATCTTGATGTGATAAATAAACTTAGTTTCAATAGTAGACAAGATTGTATATGTTGTACTAAATTGTCATCCTACTTAGATAATGCACGATTAATGTCTCATATTTTTTGAGTAAACTGGACAATGAATCATATATAGAGTAGAAAGCTAGATTTAATTATTATTTTGATCGGTGCAAGTTGACCAAGTTTAACAAGGTTCAACTGACAAAGCTAATGCTTCTTGGTTAAGAAAAACAATGTATTATAAATATAGACTTACCATTATTGGAATATGTCAACAATGATTAAAACATTGGAAGAACTCAATATACAATTAAAGAAAGAATACTTCACTCATTTACATAAGATTGCACCAATCTATAAGAGGACCAAAGCATAGGGCAGTAAATGAACCGAACTAAACCGAGTAGTGGTCTGTTCAAGTTCATGCTCATTTACTAACATCGAGCCTGAGCTTGTTCTAGCTTGTTTCGCAAACATAAAGGCATGCTTGAGCTTACTTCATGTGGTTTGTGAACGAAGCTCATATATATCTGAGTTCATGAAAATAAAAACTATAAATAAGCTCCTATATATCAAAAATAGTAGTGTGTTCATGAGCAACTCATTATCATGATTCATAATTTTTTTTTTGTAAATAAATAAGATAAACTAAAATCTCTAAAAGAGCTATTAATTGAGCTCTAAAAGAGCAACATATCGAATCATATCATCAACATGTTCATAAACTTCATATGAATAGTTCACAAACAATAATAACATTAATTAAACTCTAAAAAAGCCAAATGTTAGTATGTTTCAAATTCATTCATTTATCAATCGAGCTTTGAAAATTATATTCAACCTTGTTTGTTAATATTGAAAAACCAAATATGAATGAGCTCTTGTCGAATAAAACATCGAGTTGTTCAATGCTCAGTTCATCTAGAGCCCAGCCAAGGCACACGAGTTCCTTGACAACTCCAATTCCCATTATAAAACCTAGTGAGGTTATAGAGATCATGGCTAATGAAGATAGGGTTAAGTACTCCATCGAGACATCCATTCTTCCAACTAAAGAGAGAACAACGTCTTGACCTATTTTCATTTACATAGTAGATCTAGTCCTTGTTAAATAATACAAAACTTGAGAAGAAGAAATTTAAAAATACATTATATTAAAGGGAGAACATGTCGAGCGCAAGATCATAAAGTTAAAACATATAAAGGAAAAAACCTTAGGTTCAATTAAGATGAATAAATCTACTAATTGCAAAAAAAGGAACAATGTGTTAAATGCATTACTCCCTTATTTGATGATGCAATATTAAGTCAAACAACATAAAGATTATATAAACTATTAAAAGGCATCATAAGTTTGATAATAAAATAATAGACCACCAAATGTATCTCATTCTTGAGATTGCAATGTTACTAGATTCAATTTGATCAAGCACACCTATTCACATCGTAGATTCGATGGTGGGAAAGAATCAATACTATAAGATAGATACATGCAGAGAGCACGTGAATTTGAGTGGTTGCTTAATCTAATTGTCGGTTGGAGTTATATTAGATTGTCGGTTATTTCTGAAAGACCTTATGATACCTGCTGAGTACGATGATATTGTAACAATAACCTACTATCCACATACTTATCATCAGATTAAATCATTTAGTAAAAACTAGTAGGTTCATAAATCGAGTTACTATGTATTTAGTTACCCTCTATTACTGCATATTAGTAAGTCTAGAATTGCATTTTTACATGTATTTCATATTAAATCACTATATGTGTTTTTGATTTTCAGTGTTAATTCTTTGCATCTTAATTTGTTTGTGGAAATTGGATTGACGAATGCAATGTTAATGGAGGGTGGTTGAAAGTTGAGGAACCACATAGCTGCACCTTGATGGCGTCTAGGGTTTCCAAAGGATTTTGTTCTTGTATTCTTTCGCTCAAAATAGGATAACTAGAATTTCAAGGATCCTCACCAGACATTCCGCTACTTTTCCCTATCAAGATATTGATTCCTTATGGAATCTCTTACAATAACCCCTATCCAAAGTCAAAGTACATATAAATACAAATTTTTATTTATCATAAGATAAACCAAATGTCTAAGGCCCTGTTGGATTCACAAAAAAGAAAGCCAAGGCTAAAATAGCCACGACAAGAAACTTTAATTTTTTTAAAGAAATTAAAAAATAATTTTATATCTCATTCTACACAAATTCTAATATTAAACAGTCACTTATTTCACATCCAGCACAATTTTCAATAAATCAAACAACTCTATTTTACATCCAACACAATTTTTAATAAAACTATCTCACTAATTTCACATATATGCATTTGTTAAAAAAATAAAAAAATCTATGCAAACTATCTTTTTTATCCTCCAATCAAATAGGGCCTAAGTACTAAATCTATTTAAAGAGGGACTAACTAATCCTAAATAAATCAAGGCAATGTGTGACTAAACAAACTCACTAAAAATGAAAAATGAATAAATAAAAGAGATTTGACTAATTAATACTCTAGCAAACTATGAATAAATCACTAAAAAAATAGATAAAATTTGCATCATCCATCCATTAAAACATTAATATGCAAGATATGCTCTGGGATACCGACAATCTAGATTTCTCCCTTAGTATTCCTCCACTCATACGACATCCTTTTAATCTTTAAATATCCCGTTGAAGGGTTTCGTGAGACACTTCACCAATTTTACATTTACACTTGCATACTTTGATAATAATACCATTAGATCCACCGGTTCTTAGCAGGCTTCACCTAAAAGTCTTAAATTCCTCACATATATTGACATCCTTTTTCTCTTAATGTTTATTTAGATCTCTAAATCAATTTGATGCTTTTTTATGAACTTGTCAAGATATATTTTTCACTTTCCTAAATATTTTCATCTTAGAACAAGATATTGCTTTTCTTCTCAAAGCATCTACTATGATTCAAACCTTAACTCCTCTTAATCAAGTAAATCTAAATACAACTCGACCCTATTTAGTTCTCAACTTCTTCTATTAATCTTTTAGAGATTTACCTCTTATTTCCTTCATAGATTTCATAGTGTAGCAAGACAAAATAGAGCAAATCAGTCAAGTAAATATCTCTACAAACAAATGGATCAGATCGAATTAGGAAATGAAAGATTTATACAATTTGTAAAAGTTATATTTTTCATGACTACTTTGCGGAGAATTGTATGAAGATATCAGATAAATTGGGAAGAGAAAGAAGGGTTGTGGGGTCCTACTATATATAAATATACACAACACACACACATATAAGTAATGTTAAAAAGTAAGAGTATGTTCATAAATATAGTCCTTATGTATGTTTCAAAGAATGGTAAAAAGTAAAGATTCTTACAAGTGATACCCCAACAGCTTGATATTCTGGACGAGCAACCTCCACACAATAAGCCTATATTGAAGTACTTCATATTTACAGATAACAATATATAGCATCCAGAAATTTTGACAACTGGTTTTTCTTTGACATATATTGAACGCACCTTTATGGGACCAAGCAAACCATTTAAAAATCCAAGAAGAAATCTTGTCCCAATTGCCATCCAGTAGCGTGTGCTTAAACCAAAAAGTGTATTAAATATGACCCTGAAGCAATAAATGAAAAATAAATAAAAGAAATACCATGTCAAGTTATAATAGCCATTATGATGATAAGCCTAAAGTTAACAAAAAAAAATTAATACATTACAATGAACACTTACAACGTGATCAGTCCAATAACTATAACAGGTTTTCTCCCATATCTGTCAGCAATCATTCCCCAAAACACAGATGTCAAAGCCCTTCCCAGCATAAACGATGAACCTTCAATGAAAAAATTTCAAATGCTAATGTAAGTAATGTGCATTTAAGAAATATATAGTTTAAACATTGGGCACTTATGAGACTAACTTACAATGATAAGATAGAGAATATACTCTTCAGTTTAGCAATCAAATACGCACCTACAAAACCAGCATAAAATCCAATATCTTCCACTCGTTGGGCAACATGCAAATCCCTTATCTGTTGAAATTTTGTGAATAGATTTATTAGTAAATTAAGTATTCAAAGCATTCATGAGAAGCACAATAACGACGCATTCGATCTTCAAAAACAAAAACCATGGATTTAGTACAATATGGGAGCATTAATGTGACCACTGTAACACTTAAGAAACATGAAGACCTTGATTTACTGAATATGCCATTTTTTTTTGGATATTGAACATGTCTAATGTTAACATGGTGCTAGGTTAATATAAGCATTTAGCTTTTGATTGTCTTCAAGGATGCTTAAAGAGACAGGCCCTGTTGCTTTATCACAACTCACAACTTTAAATATTGAAAAATGACAAGAATTGTAACAACCATTGGGTCAAGGTGCAATACGAGACATGCCTAATTACTATGCATTAACATTAATCAATGAAGCTTGGGCTAATTAGAAGTTTCGAAATATAGAGGGACTTCATCAAAATTCTATGTAGATCTCGCCTAACTCTTAGAAAACTTGAGCTAAAAGCCCAAGTTGATCTGGGGCTCATGCATAATTCTTCCTTATGGCCTTCCCCATCTTTCCCCATGTGTAGTGATCTATGCCAAGTGTTGGCCTTATGGAAGAAGTTGAAGGAGGGAGAAGGGAGAGGGGAGGGAAGGGAAGGGAAGGGAAAAGAATATCCCACATTCCCTCTGTGGTTTTGCCAACAATAAAGGGAGATAGGGAGAGGAAGGAGGGAAGCTCATCCAAGCCTTCAATCCTCTACTCTTTCTTCATTGTCGTTGCTGTTGTTAGGTAGTTGAGTGGCTATAGAGCTGGTGGGAGTGCACAATCTGTCATCTTGGTGGGAGAACAAGCAAGGGTAACTTCAAATCGCCATTTCAGGTAGGCAAATCCACTCTAACATGTGTATAAACTAAACATTGAAGGTTTGGAGTCGAGTGTTTTGAAAAATATGCAAAGATGGATCCAAAGAATGGTTTCTCTTCTTATGTTACAATTGCTATGCGTGGTGTTTATGTGAATGGTGTTAGCATACGTAATGGTGTTAGATGGATCCAAAGAATTTGGAATGGTGTTAGCATACCTAATGGCCTCCAAATTTTATGGTGTATTTCATCCAGCTAACTACAAGTTTTGTATACAAATTCTCTCTAGATTCCAGATTAAAGATACGTTTGCAGGTTTCAAGCTCAAGCTGTCAGTTTTCTAAATTTTTCTGGCATGTTGCGGTTTGGAGGATGTTAATTCTATCAAACAGATTCTAAATGATGTGAAACTTAGCATGTCATTAGTTCTCTTGTCTACAAATTTGGTATTCAATGTTTCCTCTAAAGAGATCATTAGACTCGTGTTCTAACTCAATAAAGTTAGACGAGAAAATCTTCTTTAGGAAGTGAGCTGTATATGTAGGTTTAGAGAGGAAGTTAACGCCATCAAATTAAATCCAAAAGAAACTAAACCTTGCAGTTGAGTAATTCTTTTACTTATCTGCAACTTAGGAATTCAGTCATCATTCTAAATAGACTCCTAATTCCACGTTTTAAGTGAATATAATCAAGACAGAAAATCTGTCTTAACTAGGGGTGTGGCAGTGAGGTTTAAGTATTCTAAGGTTAACTAAGGTTTTAAGTATTCTACAGCCAACTTTATGCCAGGTTTGCAGGTGGTGCGTTAGGCCAGGCAAAGCAGTGTGGCAGTGAGGAGAAAACTTAAGTTGTTACTGTAGAATACTTGTTTTTGCATACTAGTTAATTTGTAACCTTAAAAATAATGCTATGTTAATATCAAATAATAATATTAATGCTAAGTTTGTGTTAAAGCTCATAATGCTAAAGAAGTAATTTGAATGGGTAGCTGATTGCAAATTATACTTTATGTACTAAGTGTAGCTAGATTAAAGTTTATGAAACCTTCTTACGTTTGACATGTATAACTAAAATCAGAACAAGTTTATATTTGAGTATAACCTATAATGTAATTAGAGTCATTAAATTAAACCTTATTACTCTTATTGTAATTAAAAGGATAAATTTGAGTTTGAAAGATAACCAAGCAAGTTATTTTTTCCTTGAAGCCTCACTCATTGATATTCTAGTCTTGACTACGTGCTGGCCAGGTAGGTGGTGATTGGGATGTCACAAGAATAAAACGAATTGAAGGAGACAAGAGATGTGGATTGCAAATTATGTTGTCATTTAAAAAGAGAATCAAACTACAGTAGACACAGTCGTAGTTCTACACAATTGGTGACAATGAATGTGCACTGTGAACAACTCTTCTTCAACTGGCACTATGGTACATACACAAAAAGAAGCGCGCACGCGCATGTGCACACGCGCACACATATCAACGCCTGCGTGTGTGAAAGCTAAACAGTTACATGGGCTGTTTGGCTTTGGTTTAAAGTTCACTTGTTTGAAGTTTTTTTGAAGTTAAACTCAAAAGCTTCCTGTTTTAGAGATTTTTTATCTTGGAGTTTGTGCATGATTTGAAATAATTTAAATTTATCCTTTTAAAAAAAGGTCCAACTTAAACTAGTTTTTAATATACCAATGCAGACAATGAGGTACATTACTAAAAGGAAGGAAGCAATAGCAAATTTGGAACAAAAAAAAGGTAACCTAATTGCCTTCCTATTAACTATCTCACTTAAGTTAATCAAAGAAGCAGAAAAGCACTAGGCAAAAGACTGAAGAGAAAGCTATATCTGTTTCACTACGGTAGCAATTCAACAAAAAAATACAACTTAAGAATTTTATTGATTCAAGTAGTCATACATACCATGAAATACAAGAATGGGAACAACGATGATATTGGCAAAGCTGCAAAGAGAAAAGTTGCTTAAGTATTAGGTGTTACCACTATAATACTGAAAGGAGAAAATAGAACACAGTTAAAAGAAACAGAACCGCATGCAGTCATGCTTCACTAGGTTAGAAGCAGTCAAGAATGTTGCCTTAACCTGATTTTGAAGTTATACTCAGTTGGACAGACAAAAAACTAATTAAAAACAAACAAAATCTTCCTGTGTAATTATCAATTCTACATAATATTTTAAACTTCAGAAGAATTGTAGAAATAGGAAAAAGCAGTTAACCAAAAAAGAGTTTACAGTGTGTGATAAGGTACGTGTATAAATAAAATACTACTATCACCAGCAGTCCAGAACTATCATATTCTAACATGCAATAGTGACAGCTCGGTGATGTTTACATTTTTAAGCAAATAACGGGAGACCTTTGCCCTCAAATGGGAAGATGAAATCGATGGTTCTCTGCCAAGTTTGAGCCACACAAGGAGGCCATGTCCACCAAAACTAAAGAATAAGATAGGATACAACTTAATAGTAAGACCCATCCTAAACATGACATCACCTAACAATAAGTCCATAGGACCGCCACTTCACTACACTCGAAAACCTCATTCTCATATAGATAGAGATTAGGAACATAACCTGTTAAAATTAAACTTGAAATGATGTGAAATAAAATTAGTTATTATGTTGGGATGTGTGAGGAATCTAATGTAAGTTAATTATTATGTTAGTATGTATGTCGGATGTAAAATAAAAATACTTTTTTATTTTAAATTATGTGTATAATGTGAAATATAATTAATTTTAAAATTTAATTTTATGCGTGATGTGACATGATTAAAATTAATCAGATAAATTTTAACTTGGTTAAACAAACAAGCCTACAGTCTAATACCAACATACAATGACACAAGATGTGGCAACACTATCATCAGTGTCATTACAGGTAGACTGTTATATTTATAAACAAAACAAAGAATTTGCACAACAAATAAGTCAAAAATGGCCATATCATAAGCAATAGGACACCGCTCAACGGTTGTTTGATGCAAGACGAGGATGTGAAGATATGTAAAATTTTAAATCGACAAATGTAATTGGCAAATATATTTATTCTTTAAAATATAATTATATGTCATGATTGATTCGACTTATAATTATATTTTAAAGAATAATTATATAATAGATAAAAAAAAGTTAGCCCCTTAAAAAAGAATCTATCAAATAGATTCAATCTCTATTTAAATTCAAATAAGATATGTCCAAGGTTTAGAATTAAATAGAAAATCTCATAATTTAATCCCACAATTATTTATCTCGATTAAATACTAAATCTCTCAGATAGAGCTAGAAAGAACAAACCAAGCAAGCAATACAATTTTCAATTGAAGACAATTAATCAGTAAATAATTATTTCTATAAGAAACTTACCCCATATGAAGATTTTGGGTGCTGATCGACCAGCTGAGTAAAGTATAACTATCTCCAATCAAGGAATGCAAGTCTGGCTCAAAATGGGCATTGTGTGTAATGGTCTGGCAGTATACTAAGCAATCCAAAGACACTGTGTATATCCTACATTGGCTCTCCTAGGTGATAAGTAGCTCCTCAGAACATGATCCACCTCACCAAACTATATATGCCTAATTAGATTGAATCTAGTTTCATCAAGATAGTCAGGATGCATTACCATCCTAATGAGTTCTATGAACCTCATACCTATAAGTTACAATCTCATCAATTTGCTTGATATCTCTTCTTCATTCAGTTAAATTATTCAATTTCTCGTTCATCAAATTCATATTCTTTAGCGATGATAGGATATACTATTTAAATAAAATATGTAAAAAAAATAGTTCACACTTCAAAAGAAAATATGATAGTCACAATGAAGCAATCGATCATGCTTTCCACAAAGGAGTAATCTCAAGGATATCTAGTGCCTCAATAGGCTCACCTCGGGAGTAGGTTTTGTGAAGGTAGGCATGAAGCTACTGCCAAGTTGTTAAGGACCAATGGTGCTTAGTACCTCTTAGAGACTTGTGCATCCCATTGTGAAGGAAGAATTTCATTCTTAGTTAAATTTAAAGATTCTCTTATATTTCAATTGTGCATCCAGTGATGATGACGCTTTATATCTTTGATATACCGCTTCACCTGACCTACAAGCGTCAGATTCATGAATCGAACCTTGTCCAACTTAATCTAAGTCACATTGATCAAGTAACAACTTGTACAAGATACAAAATTCGAATCGCCTCAAAAACACGAGACATTAAGTACCTCTTTATTTAAGAATGGCAGTGTCCTACTCCAGCACAGTCCAAACTAGCCATAAGGTTGTCTACGAAAGCTCTTGGTACTGCGTCCATCCTAAATGTACGATGTAAGTGGGTGGTCCTAGAAAATCATATTAGAATGAGACAACCGACTCAATAAAAACTTAAAACAAAATGATAAACGTAAGATAAAACTCGAAATGATATTCCCTAACTTAATCAATGCTTTAATATCAATTTAATGCAGGATGAATATGTGATGATGCGTAAAATTTTATCACCAAATTTAAATGACAAATGCACTTAATTTTTGAAAGATTATATAATTGATTAAGAAATTTAAATACTAAAAACTTAATAGTTTTAAAAATTAAATTAAATAGGATCATTGATAATTAAGAATTTATCAATTAGATTACTATATCATTAAATTCAACAAAAACACATTCAAATTTTATAATTAAATAGAAAATTTCACAATTTAATTCAACAGTAATATCTCTCAATTTTATATGGAATCTCTCAAGTAGAGCAACAATCAAACAAATCAAGAAAGTAATATAATTTTACGTCTAACTTAGTAAATCAGCAAATAATTGATTCCATAAGAGATATACCATAATATGAAAAATAGTTGTGGTTATGCCAGTCGTGTCAAGTCAAGCTATCTCAAATCAATATACCAAAGGTTCGCTCAAAACTGACACAATGTAAAGTGTCATGATGCAGGATAAAGCGATCCAAAGGCTATGTGAGTGTGGGCAAGAAAACCATCATGCAAAGCACCTCGACCATGCTGGAGTCAAGAAAGCGTTGACACTTTTGTACATCCCAACGTGTCACATTGAGCTCCCGTGTTCCCATCTCACCTTTGTGCTTCTAAAGTGCTTTTATAATATCAAGCAAAAATTATAATAAAATTATATAATCGCATAGAAATCTGTTATATTATTTAACATGTCTTGTCGTATTCATATCTTGTAATTTGAAAAGTTATCACGTCGTGTGTTGCATGTTGTACCCCTGTATTTGTATGTTATGTCCATGCGTCCTAGGCTGGAGTCATGGATGGGCACAATTTGGATTTGTGCGTAGGAGTGGTAAGCACCACCAGTGTAGTGTGATGCATGTAATCTGTCTAAGTTGCGATGCAAAACACAGAAGAACCATAGTTGTCAGTGCTTCAACTATAGTAGACTAAGCCTACCAAGTGAGCTATAAATCTAGAGAAACCCCAATCAAACTTAGGGTATCATAGGAATTAAAGAAGGAAGATAAAAGCACACAAGAAGGTGGAAGAGGAATATGATCTAATCATTCTCCTTTTGAATATATCCCCTCAGACAAGTGATAATTGCAAAATTATATAATCATAATAATTAAATTTTAAATACAAAATAATATATTTAGATTTTGGTGCTTATTATTATAATTTTATGCTTGAAATTTAAACTTACAGAAAAGGAATAACAAGAATTAATAAAAAAAATCTATTTAAAGAAAGAGAAAAAATCAAAGTCAAAGTCAATCAAACTATTAAAAGCAACTCATGCAATGGATAATAGTTGGTCTGGATTGAGATAATTCCATATTTATGCTGTTTTATAGGAGTGAAGCTCGCCAGAGAGAGATTCACACCTACGCGAACATTCATATATAGCTTGAAATATATCTCAGACCTCACGCATCCATTCTCCATTGATTTCGTCTTCGTTTCACTAACTTTTATCTAAATTCGCATCATTGCCTTGATTAAAGATAATTTGAAGATACGCAACTCCACCATGCTCGACTAAATTTTCTTTTCTTTTTCTCTGATTTTAGATGAAGCTCTATTTTATTTGGTATATTTTTTTGAGTATCTCTAGTTTGATTTAGTCAATGTTAATTATTTGACAATTGATGTTTTATGCTCTTTCATTAAATATTTGATATTTATACGAACAGTTTCTATGATTCAATTCATATTGTCAAATAATAATTCTTCATGATTATGTGATGGAATGAAAATATATTATGACTTGTAATACTAATCATGCTAAGTTCATCGAAGATGATTAGTGATCATAAAATAATTTATGCTAAGTAAAAATCTCATATATCTTTTATTGGTATATTAGGCTTATAATTATAACTTATCCCAACATTAACTAATTAAAAACTAAGTAATAAGAGTACATTTGAAACTCTAGGAAAAGAAAATCCTATCTATTAATTTTAAACTTTTTAAATTTAAATTTAATTTAATTTAATTTAATTTATAAATCTTAATCTTATTTTAATTAAATTATCAATTTTCTTAGTTAATTAATTTCTAAAATTAAAACAATTAAGTCATCCAATCCCTGAAGTTTAACATCTATTCCTATTACTATTCTAATTAAAATATTAATCTAGATGGATTTTATTATTTGATCAAAAATAACACAATTAACAGATACGTATATATTCCACAATCTAAGGTTTACAAGGATCCTATAAGCCTCTCAAGTGTCGACTCATGGCCCTAGCCTGCAAGGAAAAGATTGTAATAATCTCTTTATATAATTGCATTTCCTTAAATTTACAATAATCCTCCTATTCTTGACGTAACTAGCTCCAACAATACTAGGTCAGCACAATAATCATTCTTATGACCATCTGAGAAATTGACAATCCACCACAATCTTGATCAAGTTCTCCGAGTCCAATGGTTCTTCAATACTTCACATAGTTTCCTTCCTTGCAGTCAAATCTAATCTATTTTGATATCCTTTAAAGGTTTCCTCAAACTCCAAGGTTTCCGGGTGCCCGATGAGATCTTCGCAAGGGTCATTCACGAGACTCCTGTGTTGGTCTTCCATGAGACTCCTTGTTCTCCATAAGGCATCTTTGTTGTTCATCATGCTCTCCACAAGGCTTCTTCATACAATGAGTCATCCATGTGAGCCCAAGATTATGTAACTAATCTTTGATGATACGCCTTTTTTGAATGATGCAAATCCCTTTGAATCTTCACAAATAGTCGCATTCCCCCTACTAAATATCCTAGCCATATCTGGCTTCTTCAAGTATCAAAGATGAGGTAAGGGAACTCAGACTTCCCTTGCTCTGCACTTAACCACTTTGCGACTAATGGTTGTCGTCCCTTCTTCTAAAATGGTGTCTTCTTGGAGTTGCTTCTTTGTTCCTATCATGAGATCATCCATCAAAGGTAATACAATGTTGTCTTCATCGATCATAGAGAGCACAAATGGCTTAAGATTCTAAATATTAACCACTGAGTAAATCACAATATAAGGTGGTAAATTCAATTGATTAGGCATTATCAGTGATCTTCTTTAGATCTAGGATTGAACCTTACTGTACTGGCTATAGTTTCCTTCTCCCTTCAAGTGATTCTTCCTAACATGCAACCACATGATTACCTACCTTGACACAACATTCGACTCGATGCTTGCCATGTCCTCCCTTGTGTTTCCTTTGAATGATCACTAATTGCTTCTCAATAGCATAATGAATTATTCAGAAGTTCTCTTGAAACTTTCCAACTCCATGTTGCATCGAATCTTCATATGTGCCAACTTGGATCTCCAGATGAAACAAACACCATGGCATATATCCCAAGCATACCTTGAATGGGTTCTTTTCGATTGATCCATGATATCAAACAAGCACTGTGGCATATAGCCTAGGCATACCTTGAATGGGCTCTTTCCGGTTGATTCGTGAATGGCTCGGTTGTAGACAAATTGGATGTATTATAAGCTTTCATCACGTCTTAAGATGTCTAGCGTTATATCCACTTCTTAAATGACAATTACTCTGTTAACAACCTTTGTCTAACCTTCGTCTGGTGGTCTATCTGCAGATGAAAGGTTGTACTTCACTTCCAATATTGTATTCATCAACCAAAGAGTAACCCCAAATCCACTTAGAAGCCTCTTACTGTTGTTGAATGCGATTGGACATGGTAAGTCAGAGTGTACCTATACTTCTCGAAGAATAATAGTCCTGTTGCTTCTTCACTGCTAACTTAATGTCGACATGATACGAATATCGCCATCTTTGAAAATAAGTCAACTACCACATAAAGATAATTGTAGCCCCACCTTGTCTTCGATAGAATTTCAAGAAAATTCATCAAGATACTTTCTCGTGCCTACTTATTACTAATAACAGTATATAAAGCCCTTGACTCCGGTTAGCTAGTTTCGTTGTCTGCAAACAACACTTTCTTGAACAAATCTCTCAACGTTGGTGTTCATCCAAAGCCAATAAACAGGCTACAAACAACACGTCTTGCAAATTCTGGATTGTCTTGGTAACTCTGAAATGGCCTGATACTGTAGAAGCTGATCCAACTCAATAATTCTTCATCTCATGGGATGCCTAATTGATTTGCTTGATAGAGTATCTCTTCTTGTAAATGGAATTCCAATGATTTCCATTCTTCAGGTCCCTTATGATGCTTTGGAAGTAGAGGTCTTTAAAATACTTAAATACAATCTTCATGCTCCCTTCGTTCAACCTACATCACTACAGATAAACACAAGTAATTCACTAGAGGTCTCGACGGCATGTTAGCAAGCTTGTTTAGGTCTCCCTTCTTGTACTTCAAATATCAAGCATGTTGCATCCTCATTTGAGTATATAGGTATTGGACTAGTTAGTGGTCAGAATGAACGATAGTCTCCATTCTTAGCAAACACGACCTCCAATGCTTCATGATCTTATGTAAGGCTAGTAGCTTGTTGTCATAAGTTGAGTAATTCCTCTATGAGTATCTCAGAGTAATAGGCTACAAGTTTTCTTAGTTGCATAAACACTGCACTGATTGCGAATCCCGATGCCTCTGACTCTGTCAAATGGCTATGTAAGGTAAAGCAAGTACTAGCGCTCTACTTAACTTTTCTAAATCGAGGAATGCCTCCTTTTGTTCTTTTTTCTAGTCAAATTTTGCATTGGCTTGGATGAGTGCACCTAGTAACACTGCTATCTTAAAAAAACCTTTGATAAACTTCCTAGGATTGACATGCTCATACAAAGCTTCAAACCACTGTAAGGCTCCTCGAACTTAGCCACCCCACCCCACAGCAATGGATTTGGGGTCTTCAACCTTTGATCTTTCAGTTCTCAACCTCAAAACCTATGAAGATCAAGGTGGGTAGCACGATTCACACTTCTTCGAGTTCAGCTTCAACTAATGTTGAAAGACCTTATATACATGTTGTACATGCTTCTCAATAGTTCAGCTATAGATGAGAATAAAATCCAAGTAGGCTGTCATAGATTCTCAAGCATAAGCATTGAATCTTCTCAATACATTGCACAACCAAAACTACATGATCAATTGTATAGTCTTTATCGAGTTTTGAAGGTGTACTTCCATGTATATTGCTATTAGATCTGAACTTGGTGATATACCGATTTGAAATCCAATTTAATGAATACCCATGCTTGCTTAAGATGATCTAGTAGATCCTCAATTCTGAGCAATGGCTGCCTATTCTTGATCATGATCACGTCAATTTTTTATCGTGATTATGTCAAGGGCTCAATATTCTCCACCCTCCATCCCTCTTTGGAACCATCACACCAGCCGATTCGCATGACAAACTACTTGGCTTCTATTGATGGAGAGAGATAAGAGTCTTGAGAATTAGTAGCACATAACGTTTCTAGCTCAAAACGGTGGCACAGAGGAGAGGGATTGGGTTGAGCCTCCTGGCGAGGAAGGTATCGCCTAAGAGGCTGAGAGAAGCCAGAAGATTCAGCTGAGGGGGTACTTGGAGGGAGAGGAGCCCCACTCTGTACTTGTGGAGGTGGTGGAAGAACCACCACAGCCGACAGAGGATTTTGAGCTTGGACTGTCGCATCCAGCGGTGGGACTTGAACTGGATCCACCGCGACTGGCGAAATGGGAGCAGGATCCGCCGCGACCGGCGGAATGGGAGCAGGAGCCGCCGTAGCCGGCGGAATGGGGGCAGGAGCCGCCGTAGCCGGCGGAATGGGGGAAGGAGCCGCCGCGACCTTCGGGCAAACTGGGTCAGCAACGGCATTGACTGCTTGAGTCCGTTGAAGAACTACAGCCTGCAGAGCAGTGAATCTAGTGACAAGATCGGTGAGATTTGCCAGCATCTCATGTAACTTTGTCATCCTGGTGCTTCTTAACGAAGAAGTTGATCCAGGTCGAACCCTCATCTCCAGGAGCCTTAACAAAAGGCTCTCCAGCAATCTTAGCATTTTGGTTCAGAGGTTTGATCTTACGCGCTTTGCCTACTATCTTCTCTTTCTTAATTAGAGCACCATAAAATGTTGACGGAGAGAGATGGGAGTCCTGAAAATTAGTGGCACGCTCTAAATCAAGGTAAAACTTTCACAATAATGATTAAGACAAAGAACGAGAGCTGTTCGAGAATACCACATCTGTAAAGATAATGTGACTAGCAATAAATGGAGGATGTAGAAGTACTAAGGGAAGTAGCAACTACGTTATATGAGAAGTATGACTATTGTAAGATGGACAATTATAAAGAAGACAAGTGCTGGAAGGTACATTCAAATCTATTGTCTCTAGAAATTCAAAAGGGATGGCAAAGGCGAAGGGACGATGACTATCATTGAATAAGGATAGGTCCTCGAGACTTTACAAATAGTTGACTCGAGTCAATCTCCAATAGGCTGAAGGAGAATGATAAGGCTCATGAGGTGATTAAGAAAACCTAGGAGGATACTAAGAAGACTCAGGAGGAGATGCTCAATCCTTGAGGACAACTGAAGGAGCTAGTTGGAGTCATTATTGAAACTGGCAACCAGAAGAATTTGATCTGTGCAAACCTTGTGCGGTATCTTGGACTTTCGACAACTTCAGATGGTGTGGCCTGTAAATGGGTTAGATTTTGACCCGATCCGATCCGAGATTTGACCCGAAAGCATAGTTAATTTGATACATTTTATGTATCATTTACTCGATTCGAAATCTAATTCTATTTCTTTTTTTTTTGGGGGTTTGATCACGGATTGATCGTGATCTGACCTGACTCGGTGACCATAGATAATTTACTTTTTATTGAAGGTTCATTCACATCTATGTGTGCTTCCTTAAGTGTCTTTCTTAGCATAAAGCGAGACCATATTTTTGTAGTGTTTGAATCATTTCTCTTTTGTTCTTGTGTTCAAATCAATAAATCGTTGCAACAACTATACCACTCCACTCTTGCTAAGTCACATTGTTTTCCTAATAAATGCTAATTATCGCACTCTTCATTAATAAGCAAAATGTTGAGATATATTTTTGAAAAAAAAAAGAAGAATAAATTTTCAACTATTAAGATAACATTAACCTCGTAACTAATTATCAATCATTTACTTTGAAATAAATTGAGATTGTATATATGAAATTTTCTTTATTCTTGTGCATAGCACTAATCCAACCTGATCCAGGATTCGACCCAAACTAAATTTGACCCGAGTCGGATCTGGGTTCGAGGTGTGATCCTATCTAAATTTATATGGATCTGGATTTGGGTCAAGGTTGATCCGATCTGAATCCAACTATTTACAGGACCACACCTACATCCTTATTCTGTGGGTTGGATCTAAAAGGAACCGAAAGCTAAGATTGAGCGGTAGTCCAATCTGAAGATTGTTGTCACTTGAGAGGGAGTAAATTCATGAGGTATTATGTGAAGTCATACCTCTTGATATTTTCTAGGTGATTCTTGGAGCACCTTATTTATGGGTCATAGGCACCAATTACTTGCTATCTGTATTAGTTGACAAAAGGTCAAAAGAAGTACATTGTAAATTTGGACAAAGGACTTCAAATTGAAGTTGAACAAATAGAACGACTTGTTAATGCCTATCAAAGCTATGCTTTATTACTTTTACGGCATGTGAAACCATATGGAAGAGTTGATAGAAGAAATGGTTGGAAGCAAGTTATGCAACTTAGTGATGCAACATCCAACTTTTTCGTAGATCCAAAAGTGTTACCACTGATTAGGAGTGTTAAGCACAAGATTAGTATTGTGTTTGATACTTCATTGTCAAATACTAGGATGCACCAACATTCAATTGTGGATAATGAAGAAATCAATAAGTAGAAACTGCTAGAGAGTAGAGTTTTGAAGGTGTTAACACCTGGATTCAGCGTTGAATCTTAGCAGTACATGTGACATCTAAAAGCTCTCTTGATCGTCATGCACGATGGTTTATTCATTGGTTATGATGATTTACTAATCATGCTTTGCTTTTCCAGATCTCTAACCTCGACCACAAAGTTTAATCATCCCTAGTTTCCCTTGACATTGTTCACGATGTTTGGCCATCCACCTTCCTTCAATAATATCGAGCTACGAGGTTTGTTCATCCACAGCTATCGCTGCCGCATTGCCTGATGTAGATTGCCTTATTAGCACAATTTTCACTAAGTGCAGATTCCCGCCAGTCACACAGACAGAAGACCCACGTGCCATTGTAGCTATCGACGGTCTTTCTAGAGCTTTCAATGGTAAGGCTGACAGTATAAAGTCGACGGTTATAATATTCCAACCTGAAAGCTCGCTGAACTCCACTACAACTCACCTATAAATACTTTTGGTTGGAGCTACAGAGGGAAGGAATCAATGTATGAGAGAGTATCAAAGTATATCATGACAGACGACCAGACTTACGCTTATCGAAGACAGACTAAGCTTGTATTCTTTTCTTCCTTCTTCTTGTATTCTTTCTCTGACCAAATCTTTCTCAGCATTAGTGAAGTCTTTTTCTCTAACTCTCCGGTGGACGTAGGGGAAGCTATCCCTAAACTACCTTACATCATTGTCTGTTTTTCTAGATGACTCTTGGCTCTTCTTCTATGCTAGCATTCTGGGCTAAAAATGTCAAATATTCCAAGTTCCATGGCTATGGGGATAAAATAATCCCAACAAATATTTCAATGTCGAGGCTTCATCAAGTGGGACACAAAGCATCACATAGTCATCAAAACTTCATGGTATACTCCTGCACTGTCTAACCATATTGATGACGTAGATTATACCACCTACATCATCTTTCCTCAAGATGTCTCATGGGGTAAAATCATTGTCATATTAACCATTTGAAGTGACACCATGACACTTCTTGCATCAGGCTCATCTCTAGGTATGTGTTCTACCACAATAATGCATCGCTCTTTAGCTTCAATCAAGCAAATGCTACTTTATCGATTGTTGAATATCCATATGAAGATCTTTCAATTAAGAAAATATGTCTCAAATTGGCCAATCTAGGTATCAAACTTATTGACACTTATCTTCCCGGCAAATCCACCTTGGTTTCTACACTGAATGGTTTTTGTCGATCTTCAAAGATCATGGCTAACATTGTCCTCACCATCATCTCTTCCTCTAGGCCATGATGAGTCATAGCTTCTTCTTGTCTTGTTGTTTGGACTTGATCACGAGGAAGGTTTTCTCCTTTCACCCAATCCTCTAACATCGTAGTTTGAGCACATTGTTGTCTCATAAACATCTCCATGTCTTGCTGTGGGACGTCGCTATAGGCAGGAGTCAAGCCAAACGCCAAGTCTTGGTCTATGTCCCATGCTCGCTCCATTTGTGCATGCAGGGTCCAACAAGCTATTCCAGGACAGTACGACCACTAACTTCTCTGCCACAACCTCTCCACGACGCTCTTCTATCCTATTTGACAAATATTTCAGGCAGGTAGCATGTAGGAGCGGTGATACATTAGCCCTGTCTACCTCCTCCGAGTGAAGATAGCGGCTAGCGCAGACCATACAGATAGAGGACACCGCTTGCATCACTAGACCAACCAACGCAAATGCTTCACCAACGCCATAAACCACTAAGCATGTCCTTCCACCGATAGGTAGCCCCAAAATCAATGTGGCAAGATCTAAGCCTCCTCAGGTTCCAGCTCACCCTGTGCAGTTAGGATGAGAAGAATATCTCCCTTTCTCTTGGACCCCCTGCTACAATTATAAATATCGAGACGTGGTCTGTAGTAGAGGGGGCTCCTTCTTCCGATTAGCATCTTCCTCCCAAGATCTCCCCTTACATTAGGACTCATAAATCTCGTATTAACTCTCTCCCTCTCTCTCAAACCCTTTGTACTCATCCAACACGGGATTTTAGGACTACATAGTGCAACTTGGGTGAGCTTAGCCAATGGATGTGGAAGGATCTCTCCGAACCACATAGATACTAATGTGTTTTGACTTCATTGTTCTTTATTTTGTCTCCTTCCTGCCCACACTGTCTCCCTTCACTCTGTAGCCTACAAGCTATTTGTGCGCTGCCTATTAGCATACTTCTTTCATTTTCTTCCATTAACACTAACTTTGATGGTTTAGTACGACAAAGGGGCGTAGCTGGAGCTTGGTTTGTCATTAAGAACCACCTAGAGGACTTCATCCAAGGTGGACGCAAAAGAATCATAACAAATGCAGTGGCCATTGTTAGGAAATACGTCGTACTTGAAAGATTAACAGTAACTCCAAACAACATATCAAGAACATGGGGGATTTGGCTAGAAAAGAATTCTAAAGAGGTGCTCTAACTCAATCAGAGTAGGCTGTATAAATATGGAGCCACCCGAAAACAACTAAACCTCACATGATACCAGAGGAACCACTTAAATCAGCAGCACAAACGAAGGGAGCAACAAATGGTAACTAGCAGCAGCATGAAGCATTAGCAATAAACGTTGAAAACATTACTAGAACTACCGTTAGAGCAAATTGGAGACCTACTAAGAGACAAAGAGTAGCAATAATTATCAAAATAACCATCATAATGATTTTCTGCTTGAGCACAATGTTGGCATACTTTAAGAACGATTTAATTAAGTGAATCCATCAAACACACTTTTTCTATCAAATGAACCGAATCCCAAAAAATAGTTTCAAACGAAGTGGTTTCACTTATCCGAAGTCTTTTCAAGATCTCAATCCCATCCTACATATTCTGAAGTTAAATGAAGTTGAATGCGCTATCAAACAGGCCAGATTATAGGGCATCCGAGCAAACCATGTCAGAGCTGCCCCCGAAATTGGAACAGATAGAGAAAGAAGCCAACAACGAGTGGAAAAAAAAAAAAAACGATAATACCAAGGAGAGGATACAGTCAATGGAGTATAGATGCCGAAAAGATAATGGACAGAAACGAAATCAAGCATGCAAGCAAGCAATTACCGGCGCAGAGTGTGATGAACCAGATATGGATGAAGAGTCCATAGGGCATCCTGAGGTTTTCGTCATTCCACTTGTCGATCTTACAACCGGGGCAGTTCTCGTGGTATACCGACTTTAGCAGAGGCTCGTCATTCTCAGCCATTGTCTGTCGCTGGAGAGCTGGGGGAATTGTAGGGGAGCGACAACTGAGAAGAAGAAGAAGAAGACGAAGATGACGACGACTAGCAGCGAGAGAACGAAAAAGATTGGGTTTAAGATCCGCACCGATGGCCCAACGTGCTCCAATTCGCTTCTGACGCAGAGCTATTTGATCAGGTTGGAATGTGGAAGCACGTTTGTTCATTAATTTATTCTAACTCAATTTATTATTCTTTAAACCTAATTTCCTCCAATCAAAATTTATTCAATTCATAACTAAAGAATATCCTTGAAATTAATTATTATTTTTATTTTGAATTGAGTTCAATAATTTTAGGATCAAGGCTAATTAATACGCATAATTTATTTATATATATATCATGTGAATTTATATTTTAATTCTTATTAAGAGCTATGATAATATGAAATAAAATTATTTAATTTTTTTATATATTTTAAATAATTATAAATATATACTTGATATTAAGTTAATTATGAGCTAAATAGAATTTATTTCGAGCGAGTTGATTTTAGATTATTAAAGAAAAATTAATTTTAAATTTAATAAAATATAAGTAAAATTTAAGTAATATAATATTTTAATAAATAATAATAATATCATTTTCACGGTGAATATAAATTCAGTACTAAGATCTCATTTATTTTGAAGTTAAAAATTAACCTAGTTTAATTTTAATCTGATATATTATATCACACATAAAATTTAATATTAAAAATTAACGTTATTTCACATTCTACACATATTATTAAAATAATAACTAACTTATATCACATTTCTCATATATTCCAACATAATAACTAACTTTATTTCACATTATTCACAATTTTTAATAAAAAAATATCTCTATTCAAATTTAATTTTAACTTTATTAAATTTAATTTTACAAATAAACAGACTCTAAATGCTAATTTTATTTGTTTAGGATTCACACAAGACATTGAATTTACATACACAATATAAAATTTTATTAAAATTATGTGCGTCACTAAAATAATTTAAAAAAATTGTACAGTTTTTATCCCAAAAGATGTACCTCTACAACTTGAGATTATATTATTTGCTTATACAATTTTAAATTTTTTCTCACTTTTCGATATAAAATGATACATTCAAGCGCCCTTTTCAACGATGAATTCGATTAGAAGCCTAGCATAAGTCACTCCTCATATCAGTGATTTCATTATCTTAGAACATTATAAGACGATCACTCTCTGTCTTCTTGCGCCATGATTTATCACATATTAGGCTCATATTCTGCTTTACTTTTATAATTTTTTTAAATTCTAATTATCTAAATGAAAAATTTTAAAAATATTAATATAGATAAACTATAGAGATCTATCAATAATAAAATTAATATATCTAAAGAAGAATCTAAGTAAATGATATGGTGAGCCTCAAATTTTAGTAGGCTTTTTGCAAGAATGTAGCATATCAGATGAGTTATAAAATTTAAAATCAGTGAACAAATATAATTGGCATGCAATAAGACAAATAATAAATAATTAGAATTCTGAAATATTTGGTCAAAATCCTTCTCATTTAATTTTTTTTTTCCACAAGAAATCCTTCATAGTTTTTCTATAAATTTAGATTTCTAGTTTTTTTCTCAAACCTACACTTTTTCTAGTGAGAGAAAGCGAAGGGATGAGCTTCGGTTGTGATCCCTGTGATGCTGCTCCCTGCCCAGGTAGAGATATCCTGAATTATCTCAAATATTTTAAGGCAATTACCTATTCAATATTTTATTTATAAAAATATTATAAATTTTATATTATTTTTAATAAAATCTCACCTTGTTTCAAATCACAAACTATAAAAAATATATAACTTAAAATTTAAAACACTAATCTGTATTTGGCGCGGGGCCAAATTCATTCAAAGTTTTTTCTCAGAAGCATCTAACTGATTATTTTTTATATTTATTTTATAACACATATAATTTAAATTATATATAAAAAAAATTATTTCACAATAATAAAGCAAATCAAGCCTTTATCTAATTAAGTGAAGTCGACTACATAAATATTTTGTTTTCATTATACTTTATTAAATAACAAATTTTCATTTAACTATAAATATATAAAATTATTTTTTTATAGTTTCTTGTCATATTTTTTTTTGTCTTTCTTTTCATCATTTTATATGAGCAAGATTCAATAATTTAATATTTTTCTTACTAGAATTTCTATCGACCTACAATTTATATATTCAAGCCATCGAAGTCGACTCTTTCAAAACTCATCCTAAATTGAGGTCACTCTAATCTTCTTGAAATATATACTTATTTCTCATCTTATCCTTCTACGTATACTCACTCATCAACTTTAGCATCTATATTTCTACAATATTTTATTTGTATATTTCTACTTTGTAGGCTATCATTCAACACTATATAATATCGTTGGCCTTATAACTATTCTACAAAATTTATCTTTAAATTTGAATAAAAAAATTAATTTTATTCAAATTTTAATATTTAAAATCAATATTATTGCACATCTTTACGCACATCTTAATAAACAAATCAATATTATTTTACAATATAATTTTAAAATAACCATATTTTACTCTATATTCTTAAAACAATTAAAACATCTCAAAAATTTCTCATACCAAATAAGGTCGGCACTAAATTTTATTTCATGAAAGATGTGTTTATTTAGCCTTGAGCAATAAGATAAATTCTCTTAGCTTAATTCAAAGTAACATAATTCGAATTTGAGACTAAGGCCCTGTTTGGTTAGAGACCAAGTCATGGCCAAAATGGCCTCCAACTATTTTATTAAAAAAAATAATAATAAAAAATTAAATATACTGTATTAAAAAGTTACGTAAAATATAATATAAAGTGAATTTTTTATATTAATATTTATGTATTGAGGATGAAAAATTAAAATTTTTTTAATAAAATAATTGAGGTTATTTTGGTCATGATCATGATCGAAATGACTGCCAACCAAACAGGACCTAAGCCTTGAGTTAAAGGAAGACTACTCATTAAAGTTTCAATAATAAATTTTAATTTTCTATCAAAAAAGATAAAGAAAAAATTTTACTCGTTTTATTTTCAAATTTAAATATTTACTTATGTCAACTAATACTTTGAATTTTACATTAGTATATGGCTAGATTTCTGACTTCTTCAATAAAATTAATTACAAAATATTTTCTGATTTAATAGAAAAAATGTAATTCATAATTATATAAAATAATATATATATATATATATATTAAAGTGTAAATAGGTAATGTATGGAGTGACATACATAATTTTTTCATTCCCAAAATAAATAAATAAAAAAAAATGGATGTAAATTTTTTGAATGATGTTAAAAAAAAGAAAATTATATGGCAGGGCCAAAGCTGAGGTGGCCAGAGCTCGTAGGGCGCAAAGGAGGGGAAGCGAAGAGGATAATTGAGAAGGAAAACCCATTTGTGACGGTCGAATATACACGATGCGGTCTGGTGGTTACAGGGGAGTGCTGCTGCGGTCGCGTCAGGCTTTGGGTCGACGCACCGATGACGGTTGACCCGAGTCAGGGCCGAGTCTGCGCGCTCCCCAGGGTCGGCTGATTACTACTAGCAGAATGTAGAAAGAAATATTAAAATAAATTAAATAAAAGCATTTTAATGCCTGTCTTTCTTATTTTCATGGAGAAATTTGCTGCCGAATTTGTTGTAATTTGGTGCGTTTAATTTCAGTTGGATGGTCAGGTCAACGGTTCCATTATTTCGAGTAGGAATTAATTAATTTTAAGCAGATTTAGGTTAAAAATATTTTGATAAATCTGACATTTATTTCGAACACAGATTTAATCAAATTTTTTTTATCAACTTATGGATGATAATTTTTTTTGTGGGATTCTGTTAACACCTGAATTTAGTGTTGAATCGCAGTCGTACGCGTGGCATTTAAAGGCTTTCAAACTGTCTACTTATCATCGTGCACGATGTTTGATTCATCGACTATGATGTTTGACTAATCATACTTTACTTTTGCAAAAAATCTCCAACCATCGGCAACGATGTCTGGTTTCCTATAATCTTGGCCACAATACTTGATTATTCATAGCTTCTTGCAATAACATCAGTCACGATACTTGGTTATCTACATCTTCCTGCAATAATATCAGCCACGACATTCAATCATTCGCAGTTGTCGCTGTCTCGACCTGATGGAGACTGCTACGTCAGCATAATTTTCGTTGCAGAACCCTTCACATCACCCGTTAACTGGGAGTTGCAGATTCCCGATAACTAGTAGCAGGTCATCTGATTCCCTTCAGCCACTCAGATTAAGAATCCGCGTGCCTTGTCACTATCAATGGTTTTCCTAGAGCCGATAGTATGGGGCCGACAATATGGAGAATGGTTATAATATTTCAGCCGCTAAACACCACTATAGCTCATCTATAAATATCTTTGGACAGAGTTCCAGAGAGGAGCGAGAAAGCTGACGATCATCAAGATTAAGCTTGTATTCCTTTTCTTTCTTTTTGTATTGATCCTCTAATCAAATCCTTTTTTGAGATCCAGTAAAACTTTTTCCTAACTCCAAGGTGGACGTAGGAGAAACTATCCCTGAATCACCTTACATTTTTATTTGTTTTTCTAAATGATTCTTGGCTCTCCTGTGCCAATATTTTGGGCTAAAATCATTGCATTAATTTTCAGGACTTCATCTCTTTGTTAATTGATACTTTTTATAATATATGAAACTGAACTCAAACAAATTAACCTAAATACTAAAAATATTAAACCATCACTAAACATTTAGATTCTAAACTAAATCAAACCACTAAATTTAAACAGTTTAGTTCAATTTTTTGATTTAAACCACAATTTCGTAAAAATAGAGGGTAGTTATAACTTATGCAGCCACATTTTGATTCATGGATCTCAAATTATCTGAGTATTTCATTGAGAAATTAAAAATATGTAATAATTCCTAATAGCATTGATCTTAAGTCCATATTTTTTAGTAAAGCTTCAGATAAAACAAATATAATAAACATAGTACTAAACATATAAAATATAATAAAATTCGAGTTATCAGGATCATTACTCACAACTCAGATAAGTAGAGATTTCAAAAAATAATTCTAAAAAATTTTACTGTCTACATTCGACTTAAAATTTGAGCTGTAATACTCTTTTGAATAGCTATATTAATACGATGTTAGACATCTTTCATTCCATCAGTATTATTAATCTTTTGAAATTATTTAAAAATTAAGATTTTTTTAGATAACCTGAGTGATTCAGTAGATTTTTGCAAATTGGTTATGATCAAAAAGAGGATAATTTCAAACTTTCATTAGTCAATTTTGAATTTCCACCTACCCAACGAAACCGAAATCAAATTTCAAAACCTTTAATAGATGAAGCAAATTAGTTGGAATAAATTTAAAGCATTTGTTTGACAACATACTACCTAACCAAACTAACATTAATATCACTGTAAAAATCAATTTTATTACATATCTAACACAAATAAAATCAACTTTATTTAACATCTTATATATTTTCTAATATTAAAATAACTTTTTTTAATATTAAATTTAAAAAATAAATTAATTTTTTTCTCGTGCATAGAAATCTCAATTGAATTCAAAATTTAAATACTTTAAATCTAATGTAGACTCTTTTATTTATATACATATATATATATATATATATTTACATTTAATGTAATTGTGGTAGAGAGAAGATGCTCACAACATCACAACAATCAGCAATTATCGAGGAAAGCCCTTGAAACCTCAAATGATCCTTCAAAAGTCTGAGAGTGTAAGAAGAAAAAGAATCTTGTGACATGCGGCAAGCTGGAGAAGGGGAAGATATTGACACCTGAAAAGGGAATACCCATGAAACATACTGTGAAGACATTAAGATATTTCCCAGATGTCATAAGAAGAGGTATAATAAAATCTTAAAGGACAATTGAGGAAGTAAATCCGAGTTCAAAGAAGAACCTACCAAAGCTTGAGGAGATGAGTCGAGGAGAAAACTCGGAAGAAGACTAATACCTCAAAACAAGACGAGATGAGCCAACCATGGCTTTAAGGAAGAGATAAATAAGAATAATATAAATAGTATCAGGGTTGCTTCCTCGCACCTTGAGAGAGCCATCAGCAAATCGATGCGAGATGCCATGAGAGCAACTTCAAGAAGTTGAAATGAATTTTTTTTTTTTACCAAATGGGATATTGATCTCAAGATAGAAGGCTTAAGTGGAACAACTTCCAGCACCACAATGGCAATATGGTACAAGAGAACACCAAGCTCAATTCATAATCGAGGATATCATCAAATCGAGCCTATAGGTACATGAACAAAATATGTTAAGGACAGGTTCCAAGACTTGACAATGATTGTAAGAGTGGCTAGCTATGCCATTTGGACTATACCAACAAATTTTATGAATTCAACGACTTTGCCATGGTCTACCATTTTGACATGCTCATTTAGAGTTGAAGTATCGAGCGTCTACAGAGCATGTAAAGAAAGTGTTAAAACATCATCATTTGCAACTAAGCTCAAAACAGTGAGTTCGGCTAATCCGACTTGACCTGTTTAACAATCAAGGTAGGAAATGAAGAGAGCAAAGTCATTGCAACCGAGCCTAAAGCTATACAAGAACGGACAAACTCAAGGAACCTTAACAGAATTTAGAAGTATCATACGAGCTTGCCAATACCTTTGAGATAGCTGAGCGTGTGTCGAGATTGAGTGGAGAGAAGAGGAAGCATTTGTTTTTCGAAAAATGTTCTTTTCTTTTGTTTTGAAAAATGGAGGAAGCATTTGTTTCTCTGGAAGAAAAAAAAAATGCAAACCACAATCAATGGCTCACTCTACCCGACTAGGATAGCCATTTGAGAAAGAATTAGATGCAAAGCACAATGGCTCACTCCAGTAGAAGGGAATTTCGAAAAAGAAAAAAAAATTACTAGGGAGTCCGTAGTACACAAAGAGATGAAGATGCAGTACGTCCATACTTGAAGTGCATATTCTACTTGCAGCAATGCAATATTGTCACGAAATGCGAGAAAAGAACCTAATATTTGCTAACATAGTTTGCTTATCTGTAATGATGAAAGTTCAGCAAGAGGAGAATGAGGACAATGCATCAACATATTCTAAAGACAATGACTTTCAGGCCTCGTTTGGTTCGAGTTTTTTCTTTGGACAAGAAAAAAAAAAATTTATTTTTTTAGTTTAATGAGAGAAAAATTTATTTTAATATTAGAAAGTAAAGTGTGTAAAATGTGAAATATTTTAAATTCTAATATTCATATTTATATTAGATGTGAAATAAAGTTAATTTTTATAGTTGAAATTTGTGTTGGGCAAAAAATCTGACTCCAACCAAACGAGGCCAAAATATCATAGAAGAGCTGGAGGAAAGGAGACTATCAGAATATCAAATGTAAGAAGATAGCGTACCGAGGACAACAGCTATGTATTCCATGAGATGGATTCGAGAAGCTCATACATCAAAGTATTGGGACCTTGTCCTCACCGTGAAGACGTGGAATCTGCAAAGAAATGTTCACAGCTCTTGAATGAATTTAGATGAGAAGATTTGTTTGAGAACATTTTCTTTGCAGTAACTCTCCAATCAAAGATGACGATTGTATGTATTGTTGCCAGCACTAACAAGACCATGAGAAAGCCTCTCGATAGATTTTCTAAGACCATTAAAGACCAAATGAGATTACGACAAGAACGCAGATGCTCATTTAAGGAAAGGGGGCGCTTTAGAAATAAAGATAAATAACCCTAGCTACTAATGTAAGCAAAAGCAACATCAACGTAGTTTGACACGTACTAATATTCACCCCATCATCTCACTAAGAGACCAAGAAAGAAAAAAATCACATATCCTTCACACTGGAGCAATGGATAAAACCCCTACACAAGCTTGTTCCTTCTCTAAGTTTCACCGCCTACAAACACACTCTCTAAGTCCTAACTTGATGATTCTCTCATCCCTAAAGAATAACAAAGAAATTAAAGAGATGGAGATATTACAATCAGAAATAGCCAAAGAAAAATACCATCTCACTTCATTTCATAGAATCAACCTGCACATGAAAAGAGAGATGATCACCCCCCGAAACAGTTGGCACAAGATGCTTTTGCTAGTTGTAGAACACCTATGAATCACCTAACATCACTTCTTGAAATACTTACAGTTATTCCTAATGTCAGAGCATGAAACCTATTTATAGAGTTTTCAAACGTTTAGTTAAAATTAAGTAAAAAATGTCTCATGTTAGAAGATAAAATGAATGAAAATTACATCGTCAATATAAGATTGACCTACCTAAGATGGCCTAGGTCAACCTCATGTCATTTTAAGTTCCAACAGTCATTGATTTGGTTGACCTCAACAGTAGGTCTTCCACGGTCTATTTAATAAGATTAACTTGTAGTTTGACTTTCAAATAACACAAGCCATGGTCGACCTCAAGGTAAACTTCACTGCATAGCAACACTGACACTACTTATTTGACTTAATTCCTCCTAACAAAGTTAGATTCCATTCAATGGACACCCAAAGGTAACCCCTAATGCTCAAGACTCCAACCATCCATCTCACAAAAAAAAAGAGAAGACATTATTCTCTACCCAGAAGAAACTCAAACTTACAATAATATTTAAAACACATTCAGGACACTTCATTGACTTCTTGACCAGCTTTGACACTTTGATGCTTCAACTATAATCCTTAGAGATAGCGGTTACAGTTACACCCTATCCCATCCTCTTGTTCTCTTCAACTCAAGCCATCAAAACTTCACGACTTAATACCACTTGCCCAATTATATCTTTTAAATCAGCATAGTCAACTAGAGCATTTATTAGTCACCACTTAAACACATCATAAAATATCCAAACATATGATTAACATTGATACCAATGGCGGAAACAAAAATTTCCCTCTTCGTGATGTTTGGCAATCGGTTTAAAGTAGAATAATCCATTTCAAAAATTACAAAGTATAGAAAAACTCCCTTTTAACCTCATTTCATACAAAAGTCAGCCCTAGCAATAGGCACTCCCCACAATCAAAGCTTCCACTAACTCCCACTAGAGTGAAACCTACCTTCTAAGTTGAGATCCCCCTAACCACATTTCATCGCAATCTCTTTTGCACCAGTGCTTCTCTCCAATGACAAGAAACCAAAAATGTAACGGATATATGGGAGCCAAATGCCCAATAGCACATCCATGCATTAGATGTACATTAAAACTACAAATGACAACACTAGCTTCAAGGCATGCATAGTATTAACTACACTCTTGAACAACATTCAAACATCATAATATGAGCAACACAAAATCACACGCTTGAATAGCATTCAAACAACAACATACGCCACATAGAATCCGGTAACACTAATTTATAAGATCTAAACCTCCCATCACATGACAGAACACATGGAAAAACAATGGCATATAACAGTGAACACCAGTAAAAATGATAGCTAGAATATGAACATCGAAACAAATGAAAATCAAATAGTCTCATCAGCATCACAGGTGGCTAGGAGTAATAAAACTCTTGAATATAGAACTAAATCAGTGATTAGTGAAAAATACTGTACCATCCTATTAGCAATGGCCTGTCCATCCATGAGATGTCCAACATCCTAGACAAGAGAAGTACGGCAAATCTCCAAATTATCAAAGCAGCTCTTCACATTATGACGGAAGGTCTTGAATCAATAACTCTGGCAGAACTCAATCCCATGGGCTCATATCCCACTGATGCTCTAGGGCCTAGACCAAATCCTCTAGCAACATCCTACACTACCTCCCGAGGCTCTGCATAGGGAATAGCTGTGAAACCATTGCTTTGACTCCAAGCAAAATATTGACATCTACAATAGAACCAATCAAGCATATATTCTCCTAACTAACTTAGCCGAATCTGCCCTCAAGAAACATCTACGACTATTGCGCCAATGCAACGAAAAGAGAAGCCACATGTGAGGTATTGGACACCTGAAAACACGAGATAAAGTGGATCAACTTCAAAATGTGGTCAATGACAACAAAGATTAAATCATTCCTCTAGGATATGAGAGGAAATTCATATTGAGATCTTATGCCCATTAAGGAACAGAGGGAGAGGCATGTACATACCCTTGTCATTCTTCCCCACAGTAGAACTATACATACCCTTGTTATTCTTCCCCGCAGTAGAAAATTGCACAACCAGCCCTGTGCAATGAAACAATCAAACATCCTTCATTATGCTAGGCTAATAGTAATGATCCTCAACATGGGCAAGGGCCATGTCTCACTTGAAATGACCATATGGTCCCTGTTGCATTTGGATCTGCGCCGGCTCATCTGGAGCGTACACGTGGAAGCTTACGTGGCATCAACGTCACTAGCACTCAACGTCGAACAGAAGGGGTATCGCGCCGAACAGTGAATGTCGAAAAGATCAAGCCGAAAAGATCACGTCGAACTGGCCGGATGCCAGGTGAAGTACAGGGGACCATACTGCTTTTAAGAGATATGGCCCTCCCTGCCCTCGGACTGCGCCATCCGTACACCATACAATTGAGGCCAATCCGCGCCTACCTTGTAGGCATTAATGGTCTGACACAGGAGCTGAAGCCCATTCCGTGAAAGTGACTCCACGGAATAGATCATGGTATAAAAGCCTCATTGTAACAGGAAAAAAAAGACTTTTTCTTCTTCTTCTTCATCTTCTTCTTCTTCCTCAAGTCCTCAAAAAGACTTCTCTCATTATTGTAACCTCAGAAAATTTGGCATTAGTGAAAACCTTTGAAGCCTCCTCGAAAGGAGCCGTGGTTTTTCCGCTCTGTCAGTTTTCCACGTAAAAATCCTTTTATTCTTCTGGTTGTTTCTTTGTCACAACAAATTGGTGTCCTCACGCAGGATCTAGCCCGATCCCTTCAATCACCCATGGAAGACACTCATGGCGAAAGCCACCCACCACCCGGTGGACAGCCGGCAGCGCACCTGCCCCAGGACAACGCTGGCGCAAACGATCGACAACTCCAAACCTTGACGAACGCAGTGGCCACACTTTCCCAGACGATGAACACCTTCCCCGCCAACTTCCCAGCTCTCCTTCAGCAACAGAGGCCTCTCCCTCTAGCTCTTCCTCTCGAAGGCCCGCTTCCACCTCTGAGCCCGAAACGCCTCAAATTGCCCCCTGAAGAGGCCAACACCCACGATGCCGCGGAAAGCCGGCCCGAGGTGTATCCTCCGCCCCCCCCGGTGGATACAATCTTCTCGTATGCCATAATGGCGGCACCGGCACCTCGCGCCTACAAGGCCCCCAGGGTTGGCGATTATGACGGCCTCACCGACCCGGGCCAGCACGTGAAGCGCTTCGAGAACGCACTGGCGACAAGCGATCCCATCTCAGACGCATACAAGTGTCGCCTGTTCCGGAATACTCTGACGGGCTTGGCGCTGGACTGGCTCGATGAAATCCCCCAGGGCTCCATCCAAAACTTCCAGCAATTCTCCGGAACATCGAGGACCACCTCCCGAACAATGCACGAGCTCTGGCAGATAAGGCAGACCCTTGACAAATCCCTGCGCAACTACGTAGATCGGTTCTCAAAGATGAACGCGGAGACGAAAGAAACTACCGACGACAGATCAACTATGATTTTCGTCCACAGTATTTTGCCCGGGGAGCTATACAACTCCTTCGTCGACGACATGCCAAAGACGCTAATGGAAGCAAGGGCCCGTGCCAAAAAGCGTATCCATCTTGAGGACGCGGCCCTGAAGTCAAAAACCAAGCAGGAGGACGCCTCACCCCAAGACAAGAAAGGTGAGACCCCGAAGACAGAATCCAGCACTCCCAGGAGAAACTTTCGAGATCGCAAGTTCCCCCCATCTCACAGGAAGCGCAAATTCAAGGGTGACTCCTCGCGTCCTTCGACACCGGTCTACATCATTGAGGAAATATTCTCAATCCTCAATGACAAGGGGTTCATCAAGAGTCGTGGCGAGCGCCAGCCACCCTTACCTGGCGAGGATCCTACAAAGTTTTGCAAGTTTCACCAGCGCTACGATCACCTCCTTTTCGAGTGCCGCTCTTTTCGGGCACTCGTCAACGAGTATATAGAGAATGACTACCTCACCGGCTATAAGAAGACAGAGGGGCTCTCGTCGAAAGCGGTACGGGCGCTTTTCCCCCATGACGAGCCTTAGGCGGTTACCCCTTCGACCCCAGCGACGTCGAAAGCTAACGGCAAGAAGGCAGTCCTGTCAATTTTCAACTACGACCACAATCTCCGAGCTCGAAGGTGCCGGAAGGTATGCGCCATTGAACCCCCACTTTTGCCTGACATTGTCTTCGCCGCAGGCGACCTTCCAGAAGAGGGGATCAATCACGACGATCCCATCGTCATCATCGCAGAAATCGGATCCGGGGCCAGGAAATGCTTCGAGATAAACGCGCGTCTTCACACAGACCACCTGGATCCCAGAGATCATGAAACCCCAACATGTTCTTCAGTAAGACGTGGTATTTCAGAGGTAGTGGTTTTACTAACTGTCAAGACTGCTACTTCATTAGTTAAATCTTTAACTTATTCTTGAAGCTGCAATATGAGATCACGAGGAGTATTCTCGGCCTCATCATCTCGAAAACGTAAGCCACTATGGATTGACATGATAGACTAAAATGCAAATTAAAATGAACCTACAACTAAATGCAAGCCTAAGCACCAACCTACAATGAACCTAAGATGAATCTAGAATGAACCTAGGCTCTAATACCAAGCTGATGTCGCGCAGAATCGCTAAAGTAATTCTCACGACTAGGTAATAATACTGAAGCAAGTCATCATCTTGCACGACGCGTCGTGCAAGAAATCGGGGAAGCAGGGCGCTCGAGCGAAGCAACCCGGCAGAAAAAAGGCCTCGATCAAATTAGGGCTTAAGGTGATTATTTAAAGGTGAAATTGCATCCAAGTCCTGATGTTTCAGTTGCATCATGAAAAGGTCCCAAGCTTGCCAAATTTTGAATCAAATTGATTCAAGATGAACTATTCCTGAACCCATTTTGATCCGACTCCACATAAGACTCAGACTAACCCACTACATATACATGACATCAAAGTGGGCATTCCCACTGACATAAATATAGTGTACAACTCAATAACGACCCAAATGAATTATGCGAAAATAAAGATAACTATATACAAGATAATAAATTGTTATAATCTACGCTCGAGGTCGTAGATTATAACAAAGTCGCTGGCGCTGGTGATCTGGCCCTGCATCAGATCGTCCTTGAAGTACCTTCCCCAGGCCATCCCCCACACGTCAACAAATTGTAATGGAACAGGAGGAAAGAAGACTATTTTTTTGGCCTCATCCTGTCTCCAAAAATCTCCGCCGTGTATTCAGTTTTTCGATTAGTAAAACCCCTTCAAAGCTGCCAAGAAAGGGGAGCCGTGGTTTTTCGCCTTACCGGTCTTCACGTCAAAAATCTTGGTCTCATTTGTTTTACCTTTAACAAGTGTCATTGTTCGCAATAAAGCTCACTTGGTTGCTAACGATTTTACTCAAATCGAACGTATCGAATTTGAGAAAACCTTTGTGCCTGTTGCACGTTTGGAAGCTATTCGCTTATTACTTTCGTTTGCCAATTTAAAGGATTTCTGATTATTTCAAAATGATGTTAAAAGCGCATTCCTTAATGAGTTTATCAACGAAAAAGTTTACGTTGAGGAACCTCCTAGTTTTGTCAATTCATATTTTCTAGATCATATTTTTAAGCTTAAAAATGCTCTATATGACTTGAAACAAACACCGCGCATTTAGTATGAGATTTAAGTAAATTCCTAATAAAAAATAATTTTATCAAAGGTTAAGTTGATACAATACTGTTTATAAGAAAATATGATAAAAATTTCATTATAGTACAAATTTATGTTGATATTATCTTTGGTGCTACTAATAAAACCTTATGTAAGAAATTTTCTAAATGCATGTCTTGGAAATCTAGAAGTCACTATGCAATTTCTCAAATTTGTGGTTGGGTAAACTCAAACCCTCGGAAGATCGGGCACTGAGTGCGGTTGACAGACCTGCAGTTCGTCTCACGCGGCCACGGGAATTGCGACATGGGCGTGGCAACGGGAGAGTCGGTGCAAAAGTCTCGTGCGGGCTCAGTACGCAGGATTGGCTCAGACACAGTGAGGATTTGTGTTGTCGGTAAGTTGTGGCGATCCGCATGGACGTTGCAATCAGCACGCAGGGCTAGCTCGAACATGTCAAAGACTCACGCCATAGGAAAGATACGACGTCGCAAGCACGTCAACATAGGTGTTGTGATCGGTGTAGGTTGCGGCACGAGCGCTACGAAGCGTGGGATGAATGCGTGTGCACAACGATGAACTGCAAATGATAGTCGGAACAAATAAAAGGGTGAGGTGAAGTAAATGCTAAGAGGGATCAAAGGGGATGAAATCGAGCCTAGAGGAGTTGAATTTATGCGAGTGGTGTTTAGGTATTCTGACACAAGGTCCAAACTCTTCCCTATTCGAAATATCAATTTAAACCAAAATCAGACAATTCCAAGGAAGAAAATAACAATATTCTTATTCAGCATTAAGAAAAACAAACTAATCAAAGAAGCATTTATATAGGCATCCATACAAACTGACGCAATAAAAAAATTACATAATATCATAATTTTCTCACGCAAACGAGAAAATACTAAGCTCTATGCTTAAAATAATAATCACGAAATGAAAATAGCTAATACAGAATAATTGCAAGAAATAAAATCCTAAAATAAAATCTCCCATCAATGAGAATAAATGAGGAGATTTCCAATCCACAATATCAGTAACCCTCAACAACCACCTTTTGAAATCGATACTAATCATTAATTAATCCAGATTGAAGTAATGTGATAATACCTCACCCGTCGACAATAAACTCTATCAGGAATGAATCAACGATCGATCGTGGTGTCCCCACTATAATATCATTGGTCCTACTACCGCTCTATAAAATTTCTTTTATACCCAGTGAGATTATTTTATCACAGGACACATTAAATATATTCCTTTATTTTATTCATCCTACTTCAATCATACTAACAACACCATTTACTTCAATATCATTCTAAAAAAAATGCCTACTTGCTCACTCATTCGAATAACTTTACCAGTATGTGTCATTTCCACAATACAAATTTTGCTCTCTTCACTAAATTTACACTTTCAATTTTAAATTTACTAACACAAAAACCTTTAAAACTTAGATATTCCTTAATAATTCAAGTTTCACCTTTACTTTATCTCTAATCTTATCGGAAAAAAAATATCATTTGCAAAAACATATACTAAGGCACATTTCCTCAATGTGTTTACTCAAGACACCTATAAACAACGCAAAGAGAATGGATTTAAAACCAAACCTTAATGTAATATAACCTATGAAGCACGGACACGACATGGGGACATGGGGACACGGGACACGACACGACACGGCGACACGATTTTTCAAAATATAAGACACGGACACGGTATGACACGCCAAATACAATAATAAAGTTAATCTATACTTTTCACTTTGAATAAGAGAAAATACAATTTTAGTTATTAGGACAATCACAGTGAGCACGACAATAAGAGAAAGTAAGAGCTCTCGGTGTTGAAGATGAAAAAAGGATAAAAGTGAAGCCAGAGTTCTGAACTTTTTGCGATTGGTTCATTTTCGTAAGACTTAGGGCAACAAAGGAGGAAGAAATTTGATTTAACTTGGTTAACTTAGAATTTTGACTTATATTAGGTAAAATTTTAACAATAATAAGAGATATATTTTTAATTTTATTAAATAAAATTTTAACGATAACAAAAAAAAATGAGAGATATATCCATAAATTTTATTAAAAATATATAATATTAATAAATAAATTTAATATTAATATTAAATATATTCAATTTCATCTTATGCATGCTAGAAGTGTCCTGTATCTCTGAAGTATCCTACAAGTGTCTCAAAAGTATCCTAAAAGTGTCTTAGAAGTGTCCTGAGGTGTCCCAAAGTGTCCTCGCTTGTCCAAGAAGTGTCGTTTAGCTTTTTTTAATATTATTTTATTAGGACACGCTACGTGGCGTGTCCGACATGGTGTCCCCGCGTGTCCCCGAGTGTCCGTATGTCCAACACGGACACAACGTTCTTGAAGTGTCCATGTTTCATAGAATACAACTGTAATAGAGAAATCTTTAATCAGATCTCCTTATATACGAACATAAGTAACGGGTCCCATATGTACGTTTTTAATAATTTGATGTAAGCAAAGCAAAACCCTTTTTTTCTATAATACTCCAAGCACTACCTATAAGACTTTATCATGCTCCTCATCACTTCATTTATACGCACCTCCACCTAGAAGTTTACTAGGAGCTACTCTTTGTCAAGAGTGATTCCAATTTAATCATATGAACACTACCCGACAATCACTCTCCGCCCGTTTCAATCACAATTCGTCACACACCATCTCCAAAAATTTTAAATTATGGCTTATTAAATTAATTTCTCTATACTTAGTACAATTTTAAACATTATTTTTGTTCTTGTAAATAGGTATCAATATACTTTTTTTCATACAAATGACATCGTTTTAGTCTTCAAAATCATATTAAATAATCTAATGAGCTGAGAACTCCTTTAATTCTCATGTATTTCCAAATATCTATGAGAATGTAATCTGTTCCTAATGCTTTTTAGCACTTTTTCTCTAAAATCTCTTAAACTTTGGCTTAACTAACACACTAGACATAAAGGCAATTTTTATTTTCCTTTTAAAAGCTAAATTCACTCAGATCAATCGTATTGCCAAAATTATCATTAAAAGACCTTTGAAAATAATTCATTCATTTATATTGAATATCTTTTTTCTTAAAAATTACTTTATAATTTTTCTTAAATCAATTCCTTAGTTTTTGGTGGGGACACCACGATTAACCGTCGATTCATTCCTGGCAGAGTTTACCGTCGACGGACGAGATCTAGCCATGCTGCTTAGATCTGGATTGATTGACTATTAGGACAGATTTGGAAAGATGGATGCTGCGGATCGCTGACTCGATGGATTGGAAATCTCTTATTCATTCTAATTGATTGGAGATTCCATTTTGGGATGATTTTATTTCTCGCATTTATTTTGTATTAGTAATTTCCATTTCGATGATCATTATTTTAGGTATATTATCCAGTATTTTCTCGTTTGTGTGAGAAATTTATTACATTATGTATTTTTTCTTTATTGAGTCAGTCTGTATGGAGGCCTATATAAATGCCTCCCTATGACTTATTTTTTTTCTTAATGCTGAATAAATTTGATTTGTGTTTTTCCTCGAGATTATTTGATTTTGGAATGAATGATATCCTGGATAGGGAAGGGCTTGGGCCTTGGGTGAGAATACCTAAACTCCACCTGCTCCAGCTCCTCCTTTCCGGATTCGATTCCATTGATCTTCATCTCTCAGCATTCATCTCACCTCACCTCATTATCGCCCACCCCACCTGCTTGTTCGCATTCTTAAATCTAGCTCGTCGGTTCGACGTGATCACGTCGTCAGGTTTCCACATCACCGACGACGGCCCTGCGCCGACTCCCGCGCCGACTACGGCAATGCGAGTACACGGCTCCGCTTGACGTTGTCGTTCGCGCCCAGTCTGCCGCCCCACGCGCCG
>JAEMOT010003062.1:3066-43423 GCA_019297695.1 Apostasia ramifera | reverse complement strand
ATATATCTATATATATATATATATATATATATGAATAATAACATGTTTAAACTTTTTAGTAAATATTCATGTCATTTAATCAATAAATACTCTGTGATGATTTATATAAAAAAATTATATAAAACAAAATCAATTTTAAAATAAAACTAGCAATTAGATTCGATTTACATGATCTAATTTAACAATGAAACTAATAATAATTAGATTGGAAATTAATTAAAAATTTATTCAAACTAAACTCAAACAAATTACGAAAAGTTTTATTATCAAAAAAAAAAAAATTGGAAAGTACAAATTTGAGCTGTAACCCGTTCTCACGAATTAGACTCGTCGCTGGCCATAAATTTACGGGGACCACAAGCATTTTAATGACTTTGAAAATTTGATAATAATAAAAAAAAAAAAAATTTTGACTATTGAAGGTATCCCACATTTTATATCCTATACGCAAAAAACTGAAAAATATTACACGTTAATAAATTAAATATTTATAATTTAAGTTTTAAATTTACTGAATTATTCAATAAAATTGAATTTAATTTGTTAAATAATTCAATGAATTAAAATTTTAAATATTTAATTAATTTATTTAAAATTAATCAATTATTAAAACTGTACAGTAAACTTAACAAAGAGTGTTATAAATTATAATGTAATTTTACTAAATTCCCATTTTCATTTGCCTTTTCTAATATTAGAGATATATACATACATATATATATATATATATTAACGGTAAATTGCACTTGGGACTTTGAGTTTAAAGCATATGATTATGTTCATATTTTTAAAATTTTGAAATGTAGGTTCCTAAATTTTACTACAATCATCAAATGAGTCATTTTAATTTTTTTTTAAAATCGTTATTCTACTCCTCCCCCCTCTTTTCCGTGTCTTTTACTCTCTCTCCAGTCAAATCGTTGCATATTTCTGACGGAATATTTCCCTACATATAAAAATTTTTACCGTTATTGCATCTGTGATAGGATAGGTCTAAGAGGAACATGTGGTGTCGTTGTACGTGCTCTCAACCCACTAACTAGTAGATCATTTCCTCCATTACATGTGTCATAACACCAACTTCACCCTAGCAATTACGGACAAATATTTCACATGTTCCCGTCAGCTTATATCAAGAATGTCTATAAAAATCTCCCTTCCATTACTTGGAATGAGAGGAAAGCTTGGCATAGGAGGAGAAAAGTTTTAGCTAATTCCGAAGCCAGTTGAGAGATACCTTGTAATAGAAAAAATTCTTGAAACTCACCCTTTGGCGAACTCCTCTTCTTCATGTTAGTGAAATCCTTCTTTTGACCTGACTAGTAAATGTAGGAAGATCTTTCTATACCAATTACCACCTTAAATCAATATCTCCTTCTCTTATCTTCTTTATAAATCACATAGCAATTTCATTTTTCTTCAAACTCTTCCTTCAAAGTTGATTTTCATCATCAATAATATGCAGTACTGGTCTTATTTTGTAGTTTATAGAATTTCATTTCTTTATTTTCATTTTGTTTCTATTTTCAAATAGCACTGTAATAAAGACTTTGGGAAAAATGATGGAATTTAATTGAACGGGAGATCGATACTAGATTTTTGGTATTGTGTTGAAAAGGGGAGAGAAAGTGCCTCGGGGATCTACAGCCACGATGTTCAGGATATAGGAGTAGAGTGGTCCAGAGACATCTAGAAAAATGCAAGGATTTAAAGTGGTTTAGGGATAGGTTCCCCTATGTCCACCGAGAAGTCAGCGAAAGAAGGCTTCACTAGTGCTCAGAAAAGAGATTTTGTCAAGAAACCAGTATAAGAAGAAAACAAAGAATACAAGTTCAGTCTGTTCATCGATCCCCCTTTTAGAGCTTTATCCAGAGGTACTTGTAGATGAGCCATAATAGAATACAGTGAATTTTCGAGCCAAAATATTATAATTGTTGGCTTCATACCATCGAGCCCATACGTGTCAGCCCCAAGAAGATCGTTGATAGTGGTGAGAGCTTGCGGGCTCTCGATCTACGTGACTGACGGGAATATACACTGAAAACCATGCTAGCGTGACAGACTCCACTAGGTTGAGGCGGCGACAGCTGTGGGTGAACGAGTATCGTAGCCTAATATTGCTGAGAGAAGCTGCGGATGGTTAAGCACAGCGGCCGAAGGTTGGCCTTGATTGCGCGGGCAGTTCAGCATGAGGCGTTCGTCAACGACAGTTCAGCAAGTGCCTTTCATCTTCCGTCAGTCGCCGAATCCTCTTTGAGCTCTTGCTACGTAAGCTTCCACGTGTACGCTCTAGACGTACTGGCGCGGATCTAGGTACAGTAACTTCCAATGCATAATTTCTATTTTTTTGAAACTTTAAATGTATGATTTATTTTTTTATGGAATTTAAATTATAATTTCACTGGTGTACATAGTTTTACTTGTACGTTTCAACACGTTTGACAAAGCTATACTTTCATTTGCAATTTCTCCACGAGGACAACAACATTGTTGTTTCGTTTTAAATTTTTGTGCGATGATTGACAAGGAGAAGTTGAAGATTAAAGATCGCATTCATGAAAAGTGAAAGGGGAGAAAAGTTGAAGTTGACCAATGAGAGATATATTATTGTACATTTCACTAAAATTTAAAAAAAAATCTACAAACTACATTTTAATTATCTCCATTTTTATAGATACCTTTCAAAACCTTCTATCCCAATCAAAGCAAGCTGCCAATTAACAGAGCCAATCACTGATTAGCAACAAGCAACATACTTGCGGCGAAAAGTCATAGATAACAACCAATTGGCGATCGAGAGGCGTGCGATTACAACAACTTGGGATTGAATTATGTCAACGTTGCGACTAACTATTGAAGTTACTGATTCATTAACAGTGGTTTGGTCAACACATTTGAATATTGTTAAGCATTTGCAAAATTATCTTACATTAGCCCTTAAAGCTTGATCAAGTTGATCAGAACCCGAACATTTTAGATCAAGTCGATCAGATTCAACTGGGTGATCAGGTCTAACCAAATTAGTAATATTAGATAAAAGAATATTATCTTAATTAGGGGATGATGTGGTAATTAAACAAGATGAAATATGATAAATTTCATTAGGAAGCCGTCTCTCTAAAAGTTTAAATTATTTTGAGATAAAAAAAATTAATTTAATATTTTATGTAAAATTATATTATTTTAATATTAAATTTATATTGAATATAAAATAATGTTAAAGTTTTTTGAAATATAAGTAAAGTATGAAATAAAATTAATTTTTAAAGTTAAAATTATCATAAAATGTCGTAAAACAATTTTGATTTTTTATGTTGCATTTACGTAAGAAATTATGCCAATGATTTTTTTTTTTGATAAAAAATTAATTTGACAAGGATTTACATAAGCGATCAAACACTGTTAAATATTTTTTAAAAAAAAAGCGAAATATGTTAATTTTTAAAAAAATTAAAGTTTTGAAAACCCTGGGGCTCATTATCATGCATGAAGCTCAGATTTAGCTGTTAGGGTGTTCAGATCTTGATGAAGAATTCTCCGCAAACACGAAACCCTAGCGCTCTTCGAGCACGAAGCGAACTCTGCCATGATAACCCCCTCCCTCCGATCTATAAGAACCCCCGTGATCCACAACCCCTAGAGACAAATTAACAAGCTCGCACTCATCTCCGTCCATGGCGAACTTCTCTACCCCCATCCTATCTTCTTACACCAACTTCTCCCCTGCCTGCGCCTTCCCCGTCCTCAACCACCGAAGGAAGCTCTCCTGCCGAGCCGCCAATGGAGATCGCGAAGGCTATAGAGACAGCGGCGCCGCCCCAGGCCGGCGAAACCTCCTCATAGGCCTCGGCGGCCTCTACGGCGCCGCCGCCACCGCCGCCGGCCTTTCCACTGACCGTAATGCCGCATTCGCCGCCCCAATACAACCCCCCGTGGACTGCGGCCCTGCAACCGACGTCCCCTCAGGGGTCTCCCCACCCAACTGCTGCCCTCCGGTGAGCACCAGCATCGACTTCCGCTTTCCATCTCGTTCCTCTCCCCTCCGCGTCCGCCCTGCCGCCCACCTCGTCGACGCCGACTACATCGCTAAATACACCAAAGCCGTTCAGCTAATGAAAGACCTTCCCGCCAGCGATCCCCGGAACTTCACCCAGCAAGCCAACGTTCACTGCGCTTACTGCGACGGCGCCTACGATCAGGCCGGATTCCCTGACCTGGAGCTTCAAATCCATAGCTCATGGCTCTTCTTCCCCTGGCACCGCTGCTATCTCTACTTCCATGAACGCATCCTAGGCAAGCTCATCGGCGACGACTCATTCGCCCTGCCTTTCTGGAACTGGGACGCTCCGGCCGGAATGCAGATTCCGGCGATCTACACCACCTCCTCCTCTTCACTCTACGATCCGCGCCGGGACCCTTCGCACCAGCCACCGGTGATAGCCGACCTAGACTTCAGCCTGGGACAGCCGGCCGGCAGCGGCCAAGCGCTAATCGACGATAATCTCAAGATCATGTACCGGCAATTGATGACCAAGAGGGCAAGGCCGGAGCTCTTCATGGGGGCGGCGTATCGCGCAGGCGACAAGCCGAACCCCGGCGCCGGCTCACTAGAGAACGTGCCGCACAATACGATGCACATATGGACCGGTGATTCGAGGCAGCCGAACAGGGAGGACATGGGCGTCTTCTTCTCGGCGGGGAGGGACCCCATCTTCTTCGCCCACCACTCCAACATCGACCGCCTTTGGGAGGTGTGGAAGACCCTCGGCGGAAGGGTCTTCACCGACAGCGACTGGCTCAACGCGGGCTTCCTCTTCTACGATGAGAACGCCCAGCTGGTTAGTCGTTAAATTTAAAAAAAAAAATTATATACCGTTAATATTCATTAAAAAAAATTAAAAATTAAAATAATCAATATTATATATTATTATTAAAAGTGTTTTTAATTTTTCTATTATTAAAAATTTTAAAAGCATTATTTTATCCATCCCTCTCCGTTTCTCTCGCTCTTCACCTCCCGTTGCTCTCTCCCTATATCTCCTCCAGGCTCTCTCTTCTTTTTTTTTTTCGATTCTCTTCTCACATTTAATATAAATATGAATATTAAAATTTTAATTATTTTACATTTATAGAATTTTTGGTATCAAAATAAATTTCTATCTTATTTAATTTAAATTTTTTTTTTTTTGCAAAAAAAAAAAAAAACTCAAACCCAAAAGTTAATATTTTTATAATCTTATAGGTGAAGGTGAATGTTAGCGATTGTGTGGACACAGAAAAGCTCCGGTACACGTATCAGAAGGTAGAGAACCCATGGATCAATGCCAAGCCGGCGCCGGCAGGGACGGGGAAGGGGGTGGCGCCGAAGGTTGAGCCGAATTTTCCGGTGACCCTGGACAAGGCGAACGTTGTGGCGAGCGTGAAAAGGCCGGCGCGGTCAGGGAGGAGCGGGGACGAGGAGGAGGTGCTGGTGGTGGAGGGCATCGAGTACCAGCAGGACGCCTACATAAAGTTTGATGTGTACGTGAACGCGTCGGCGGAGGCGGTGCTGAGGCCGGCGGTGAGCGAGTGCGCCGGGAGCTTCGTGCACGTGCCGCACGCGCACGGAAAAGGCCGGAAGGGGGCGACCGGGAAGTCGACACTCAAGTTGGGGATTGCGAACCTGATCGCGGAGATCGGGGCGGCGGCCGACGACAGCTTGGTGGTGACGATCGTGCCGCGGATCGGAACGGCGAAGGTCGCCGGCTTATCCATCGAGCTATTGTCTTGATTAAATCGGAAGGAGTTGTTTACTGCTATTAATAAAAATTAGTTATTTGTTTTGATAATATAATTTAAAATTATAAAATTATTGTTTTAAAATTATATATAAATGTCATTTTAAATTATAATAAAATGAGATATAATTGAATTTTTTTTATTTTTTAATATAATAATATATTAAATTAATTAAATAAAAATATAGAGATAATATAAATATCTATTGACACTAAAATAAAGAAGAATATGTAAATAATATAAAAAACAAAAAAAAAATATTTGCGGAGAATAACACAAAAACTCTCAGAAAATAAGTCTAATAAAAAACTAACAAAAAAAATTCTAGAAAAGGCCGATAAAAGTTTTAATAGGACGATTGTGAAAATCACATGGAGCTCCTAGGAAACCTGATTAAGATCAATGAAATTCTAGTCGATTGATCATTGGAGAAATAAATTAAGTACATAATATAAGGTAGCGAGGCTAATCCTTAGCAAAGATGACTGTGAGACAACAATCTACTAAAAAATTATGGTTCTAAAGGATCAATTGAGAGAAGAGATTTTTAATGATAATTGAGTCTGAAAAACAGAACTTGAACAAACTATGGCTAGCCAAGGCCTTACTCTTTGTTTAGTTAGAGGTCAGCATGGTTATATGGTTATTTAAAAAATAAAATAAAATAAAGATTTATTCTTTTTATTTTTTAATATATAAATTTTAATATAAATAAATTATTTATATCATATTCTATATATCTCTTAATGAATTAATCAATTTTATTTTATATTCTATACGATATAAAAAAATTTATAGCCAATTAAAATAATCTCCAACAAAATAGAGATTTAAGAAAGAGATAAATGGTAATGACCAACATAATGTGAGTCTTGCACCCTCACACTTAAAATACTCAAAGGCTCTGTTTGGTTGGAGGCCAGGCCAAGACCAAGGCTAAAATGATCTCCAACTATTTTATTTAAAAATAAAAATAAAAAATTAAATATAGTGTGTTAAAAATTGTTAGAATGATGAGAAGTGAACTTTTTATATTAAAATTTATATATTGTGGATAAAAAATAATTATTTTTTTAAATAAAATTATTGGAGGCCATTTTGGTCATGATCATGACCAAAAACAGCCTCCAACCAAACAGAGCCTTTAAATAGATCATTCAAAGTGGAAGTCATGGTGGATTTGCCAACCTATAACAAAGAAGTGAACGCTAAGAAGCATGATATGTGGATCGACCAAGTTGAGAAAGTTTTCTCTCTACTAGTCTGGTACTCATTATCCAAGAAATTGTGCATCATTCACTCAATTGAACTAGACAAGGCATGACTTGGAGGGTGGAATGCTCATTAATTTGAAGACAAGTCTTATATTAGTAGTATCGTTAACCAACTTTAAGAGGTTGATATGACGTTAACTCTATTGGGGCAAATTATTTTAAATATTAGTATAACTTTTGGTTGGCTAATTGTACTCTCATACGAAACATGTCGTTTATATTAAAACCCTTCTTTTTCTATCAACAATCCCTGTGGGATCTCATTTAGCAACATCCAATTTGAGAACACCAAATATATTATTTATAAATATAAAAAATAACAATAGCTAAAGAATAGTATGACCATAAGAATATCAGAGTTATATATATAGTTCAAAGGGATCCTCTTATATTTACGGGTAGATCGAACACAAAGAGAATTTATTACGTAGAAAAATAAATAGAAAGAAATTTCTACACCAATCATCTAGTTCTCGATCTCAAATGAAGTATAAAAATTAGATCTTGTACTTCTTACAGATTAAACAATCCAATTACTCCTTAAATCTCCTCTTACCTTTGTCTCCAGGCTCCTACGAAATTACCTAAAAAGCCGACAAAGAACCAAAAGAAAATGTGGCCAAATACCATCTAAAATTAATTAAATAGCTTAAGCCATAGGATTATATAAAAGCATCACGGGGCCTTGATCATGGGTCTTAATTTAATATATCATTCTAATTTATTATTATCTTTTTTTTTTATGGAATATCCATATAAATTTAGCTTCATCCAATTAATATACCCCAGTGATCATTAATTTGGCAAGTCACAGTACTGTAAAATTCCCCCTTTTTCAATCACAAACAAATTGATTGAGCTGGAGAACATTTAGTTCGTTGTTATCTTAATATTATATTATATAATTTAGATATATGATATAAAGATGTCATTTGTTGACTAATAATTTTATAATTTAATAAAAAATTATTTATAAATATCATTAAATTAAATAATTAATTTCTCATAATTATCAGATTGATGATCAAATAAAATATATATCAGATCGAATTTTTTCTTCTGGCAGAAAGACATCATGATTCATAAATATTTGCATATTACTTTATCTGACATATAAAGTTGATAGTGCTTGTGCTTTCATTTTGGTGTGCATTTCATTCCACACAAAAATTTAAATATTATATTATTATTTAAATATATATTATTTTATAATTCAAATTTTATGAAAATAATTATATATAGATAATATTTAAATTTTTTTAACACATAAATAATTGTCCCTTTCATTTATTGTTTGAATACCTCAATTATAAAATCTGCAGTTGGACCACGGAACTATTGAATTAGTTGTAGCAGTGGTGGGGCAGGGGAGAGAGGGACTTTGGCTGGAGTGGCAAAATGGGGTTGACGGGTTAGGTTAAATTTGAACTTAAAAATAGACCCAGCTTCATTAATAAATTGGTTGAGTTGGCCCGATTGTTTGAAGAAAAATTTATAAACGAGTGACCCGAATTTAACCGGAGCTCAACTCATTTAATAAATCGATCAAATCTCATGACTCATACTCGGAATTCTCGAGTTAGGTTGAGGTCAGGTTTTTGGGTTGAGTTATATATTATCACTCGTAAATGTTGGTGGGGAAGAGATTAAAGGGGCATTCGATTTAGGAGACGTTTAGTTCGTTGTTATCTTTGTGTTATATTATGTAATTTAGATGTCATGATATCTAGATGTCAGCTTTTGACTAATAATTTTATAATCTTATAAAAAATTATTTATAGATGTCATTAAACCAAACAATTACTTTCTTTAGATAACATAACATAATATCAAAATAACACTGAACCAAATGCCCCTCTTAATGTTATCTCAATGCTAACATCATGCTTGTTATATTGAAAAAATAAATTATTTAATTTAATGATACGTGCAAATAATTTAGTAAAAAATTATGAAATTATTACTCAAAAATGATACATAAGTATTCAAAATATCATTGAATCAAACTCTTCTATGGATTAATCTAGATTGATAATTTGAAAATATGAAAATATAAATATTTTCTTGAAAGAATGTAACCTATCATTTATGATTTCGGGGGTATATAATTTTTTAAGGTAAAATGTATTTGAAACGAAAATACCCCTCGCATAGCCTCGCCCGCCCCCTCCTCAATGAGAAATCTTTATGTTCGGCGTGTGCACTGTTCGGAGGCCAATCACCACCACACATGATGCTCTGTGATTGCATGGGTGCCAAATGGTTCGAGCCGAACCCAAAAATTTGTCCTCTTTGATGCCTCTGACCCAGCCAAAGAGAGATGGATGGGGGAGAGATAGACTCACTTAGATTAAATAGAGAGAAACCAAGAGACAAATGCCTAGAGTAATAGAAGAAATTGTGGTTTATATGAAAGGCAAAATCTTAAATATTGTTTTTTTGACGGTATTGTTATCATATGTAAAATCTTAAATAAAACTCAACGTGCATATTATATATATATACATATATATATATACTCATAAAATAATAATTTTGTCATAAGATCGTTATACAAGACTTCGTAGTCAGATTGACATATTTAGAGAGCAAATATAGAGAGAAAATCAAGGTTCAATGTGAAAAATGCATCAGAGAAAAATCATATTACAAAACAGTTAAGAGATAGCTCGAAGAGATACCGAAATATATTGATGTAATAGGGTTTAAAATCAAGTGGTTAGACTCGTTTAGGTGAAGAAGTTTTTTAAATAGAAAAGAAAAAATATATTAATTTATAAATTTGATAAAAAAAATAAAATTATTTTAATATTAAAAGATGTTAGAATTTGAATTTATAATGAATTTAAAATATTTATAAATATTGATCGAGCTTTAAGTGTTTGTGAACTTAAAATTTGATACCAGCACTACAAGATTTATAAACATTTATGCGTGCAAGGGTGGACGACAATGGTCCATACAATATTTAAAAAGATATCTTAATTTTTTTATCATAATTAGTAATATTTTTCATTGTCTTCAAGAAATTATTTAAATGACATTTAATTTAATATCATCTTAATATTAAAAAAATAATTATTTAATTTATGATATATATTAATAATTGATTAAAATATTATAAAATTATCACTCAAATTAACGAGAAAAAATCATAATAGAAGTTAATATTTGTGCTTAGAACAGTAGAAATAAAAATATTTGTTTCAATTATACTCAAATTTTTGATTTAAAGCATAATATTATTACACAAATTTATTATTTTAAAAATTTAATATTTTAATTTATGAGTGTAATATAATATATCAATCAAAGTTTATTTTTATTTTTTTAATATTAAATTTTTGCAAAATATTAAAAATATACGTCTCCTCTCTCTCCCTCTTTCACTCCTCAGGATCCACAGTAGCGTGCGACCATGCGCGGCTAGGTGCCCTGGGAGCACTGGCCCCACGCCAGCAACATTCGTGATGGGATGTGCGTGCAACAGTATGCAAAGTTGCTGCTGCGTGCGACTGCGTAGCCTCTCGCGAGGGCCATTGCCAGAGAGTTGGCCTTGCAACAATCGCCTTCACGAGGGGTTGCATGGCAGCCGGCCGTGCGGGTCGTGTGCTGCAATGGCTTTGAGCGTGGCTGCACTGAGTGCGGTGGGCAGCCGCGCAGCCCCTTGCGAGGGCCAGTGTGAGGTCAGCCTTCCAATGGCTGTCCCACGAGGGAACCCTACAGCTTCAAATATTAAAATTTTAAAATTATAACCTTAATTATGTTGCAAAAATCAAATTAATAATTAAACCGAAATAACATTTGGTAATTAAATTCACTGTCTGACCGAACACGTCTAACCGACCGGTTCAATTATTAATATTAATATGATAAAATAATATAATTATATACAAATTTAGGTCTCGTTTGATTAGAGGAGAGATTTTCGCCCAACACAAATTTTAATTATAAAAATCAACTTTATTTCACATCAAATATAAATACAAATATTAGAATTAAAAGTATTTCACATTTTACACACTTTCTAATAGTAAAATAATTTTTTCTTTCATTAAACTTAAAAAATAAAATATTTTTTTCTTGTCTAAAAAAAAACTCGAACCAAACGAGACTTTAATATTAAAATATAAAACATATATATAATATAATATATATTTGCATAAATATAATTAAATAATTAATATCTAATGTGACAAATAAAAATTAATTAACATATATCAACACAACCAATAAAAATTGACTAGCATACATATATATATATATATATATATATATATATGATATCTAATATGACAAATAAAAAATAAAGAACATATATGATATATGTTTAATTAACATAAAATTAACTAATATATATTCATATTAAAACATAAAGTATGGTCACCCTTAAAAAAATATAAAAAGTTTAAGCATAAACATGAATCCAACATAAATTTTCTATTTAAAAAGTTTTTTAATTTATCTACAAACATCAACCAACATAAATATAAAATATAAATTTTTTAATTAAACCGGCATTTAACCAATTCAACGGTTCCCCAATTTGACTAATTCAATTCGATCTAAATCAATTTAATCCCTTTGTTGCACCCCCAATTCGGACTACCACAATAACAAAATTTATTTCATAGGAAAGATCGTAAATCAAATCATCAAATGGCTTCAAAAAAATCATAAGTTGAATTAAAATTTATGGCTAAAGAAATATAAATAAAATATCAAACTGAATTAAAAAAATATGTCGAAGTATAATTTTTTTAATGTACAGAATATACTTAGCGCAGTTTCATTCATATATCTTGATTTATATAAAAGTTACACTTCAAACTGAAATATATAAAATTCTCAGTCTTAATACTAGTCATCTTCTTATGTGTCCCTTTCTTTATTAATATCTGTCAATAAAAATATCAGTCTATTAATTTCAAGACTTAAGCAGGCAATAAGCACTAATTTGCTCAATAAAAATAACTACATGCAGCTATTTATTATTTATTTTCAACAACAATAATAATATATAAAATATAATAATTAATTGTCATAAAAAGCAATAATTATGTTAAAACAATATTTCAATAATCACATTGTTGTCCTTTTTATTCTCCACCATTGTCCTGTAGTCACACATGCAAATGGAGAGAGAGAGAGAGAGAGAGAGAGCTGAAATGGTGGCCTAGACCAAGGATCAATTAACAATATAGAAAGTGTGGAGATTAGAAGTGTCCTGCAAGAGCAAATGACAAAAATTATTAGGGAGAGGCATGCCCCCCACCCAAGTGAAATCGCCAGAGGAAGCGAGATGGGCTAAGAAGTCTGAAGCCCCATTGGCATTTCTGCAAAGGTGAGACATGGTATAGAGCGAAAAATCAAAGAGATGATCAGCAATCTGTTGAGCAATAAAGTCCATCTCGGCTTTGGCATTGCGCTTCTCAGTGTTGCTAGCATAGGTAATAAGGTCAAGCATCTCCGTAGAATCACTCTCTAGCCATATGCCCTTGACCCCTTTTACCTTGCTTCTCCAGGAGGTAGCAGCTTTCACACCCTCCCAAGCAGCCAATAACTCAGCTTTTAGAATAGAGTCTGTGAGGGTCCTGCGACCACCCGCTTCCCACACCTGGCCATAGCTATCTCGAATAAGATAACCCACACCAGCAACACCATGGCCTTTGATCGACCCGTCTAAATTGACCTTCAGCCATCCAGATTTTGGAGGGAACCAGCTGTCTTCGAAGGTATAGGTTAGCCTGAGAGGGCTGGGCTGGCTCCAGAGGAATCTGGATGGGCGAAGATTAACTGGTTGAGAAGTGGTGTAGTTGATGATGGAGATCGCAAGGGCGGGAGGATTAGAGTAGAGCTTACCATGAACTTTAGCACATCTCGCTCTCCAACAAAGGTAGAGCAAAGTTAATTCTAATCTCAGTTTGATGTCATCTCTTTGAGATCTGGTGAGGTTAGTAAGAGAAGTTAACTTATTCTCCCAGGTGTAGTCTTGGGGGATTAAGGGAAAGTGCTTAGAGATATGAAGTCTAGTCTCCTGTAAAAAATTACAATAAATACTGATATGATTGAGGCCTTCAACTTGGCGGCACCCCCACGGACAAAGGTTGGAGTTGGAGATCTTCCTATTGAAGAGCCACTGGAAGGTAGGGACAGCATTATGGGCCATCCTCCAGACAAAAATTTGGGCTCTAGGGATGACTTTAGCACGCCAACACTAAGCCCCAGATTCCAGGCTGTTGGGTTGATGGAATTCAGCCTTATATAAGACGGCAGTAGGAATTGAAGAGGACTCAGTTTTAGCGCAGACTAGAGTGTCAGAGTGCACATAGGCAAGCCTTCTTATAGAGAGAATTCTATTGATCAAATCCTCTCCGAAGAGCTGTTGCAAACGGGTCAAGTTCTAAGTGTTGTCATTAATCAAGTCAGCTACAGTGGATACCAAGTCACCAGGATTAGAGTTGACATAGGTTGGCCATTTGCAAAATGAGATAGTGCTGATCCAAGGGTCCTTCCAAATAGAAACGGACACACCAGTAGCAATCAACCAAATAAGGTTATTGTGGACAACAGGACCGCTAAGACAAATTAATCTCCAAATTCAAGAATCTCCTTTTTTGCAGAGAAATTGTGGGCTCTATCCTTATATTTGGCTATAAAGCTGTCCCTCCAAAAATATAACAATATTTTTATAAAAATATAAAAATATAAAAATATAAAAATATAAAAATATCAAAAAATTTAAAAAGGTTATAAATTAGATGATAACAAATAATAAAATATAAGTTTTATAGAAGATAATATACAAAGGTTAATAATAAAAACCTATAAATAAGTTTTTAAAATTCTTAAATAAAAGTGTAATTATAAGTTAACTACAAAAATCTAACATTTCATGATTAAAATGTAAAAATATTTTTCACCTTAATTTTATTAAACTGTATGCTTTAAGAATTTCTTAGGAGGTCCACTTATCCTAACACCACTCTATCTCAAACATACTTAATCACAAAATTATCTTTCATTAACTCATAATTTAAAATCATGTTATTTATTAATATAATTCAACAATCTTTCTCTTTTTAATATGGGATGATTCATTTATGATATTATATTATAACATCTCGTGATCAAAATATAGAAGTATTGTCCATTTTGGCTTTCAAAAATTACATAATTTAAGTATTTCTTAGGAGAGTCACATACCTCAATACTATTTCAACTCAAGTACACTTAACATGAAATTTTTCATTATCTGCCTCACATTTTTGCTCCTAAAAATTATTTATCATTTGAGATTACGTTAATTAGTTATACAGCTCATCAAGAATTCCCTTCTCTTTCTAATATGCAATAATTCATTTCTGTCTGTTATAATCTAACCTAAAAGTCTAGCAGAAATTGCACTTTACTCTAATAATTTTTTTTTATTGGAATATCACCCAGCATCACTCTCCGCTCTCTTCAATCATGGGTGTGTCACAAAGAATTGATTAATAATTTATCTTATAATATCATACAAGAAAATCATCAAACGTAACCTTGGCCATCAAGATTGAAATTAAAACATAAAAAAATTCTAACAAATTCCAATTTTATCATGCAGCTTTCAAAACAATTCCAATCTTGCAGTGAATGACCAGGAAAATGATATTTTATGAAAGGATAATCAATAATGACAAGATAAAAGGATTGCGTTTGCGGTGTACTTACATTCCCTCTCAATAGAACGACAATTTTCGGTCAATTCATAAATTTGATCTGACTTAATCTAATATGAGCCAAGTTTATACATACGAGCTTGTTTGATTGGAGGATAAATTTAAATAAAGAAAGAACAAATATTTTATTTTATAGAATTGATAGAAAAGAAATTTATTTTAATATTAAAAATTGTATAGAATGTAAAATAAAGTTGATTTTAAATTTAAAATTTGTGTTAGATGTGAAATAAAGTTAATTTTTAAGGTTGAAATTTATATTGAATGTGAAATAAAATTATTAAAATTTATAATAAATTTAAAATATTATTATTATTATTATTATTATTATTATTATTTTGTTTAATTTTGAGCATTTGTCAAATAAATCTATATGAGTCATAAATAAGTTAAAGAGAATCTCTATTATGCGTTGGCTGATCAACCCAATCATAGCCCACTAACAATTCATTTATTAATACTTTCAATGTATATGTGTTGTAAAGTTTAGTTTAGTTTTTAAATTTTTTAATTAAAATTTATGATTATATTAAGAATATTAAATTTATTAAATTTTGATATTATGAATATTCTAATAAATGAGATAGTGGGTTTAATCGAATAACACATTTATTAAATGAGTTCATTTTAATTTTTTGAACAATAATTTACTATTTAGAAGTGATCGGATTCAGATGAGGACAAATAAATTAGAGAAAAAATGAATTAATGCAACCTCGGCGGCGCGAATTATCAACCCTACCTTTCATCATCGTCATCATCATCATCATCATCATCAAGCGAAGGAGGCCCTCGGTCGCGATAACCTCGCTCCTTCGATCTATAAGAACCCCGCGTTCGCTCAAGCCGTAGAAACGGAGGAGCTCACCGATCTCCTGCCATGGCGAGCTTCTCTTCCTTCCTTCTATCTACTTCCTCCGTTAATCCCTCCCCTGCGTGCTCCTTCCCAATCCTCAACCACCCCAGGAAGCTCTCCTGCAGAGCCTCCGCTGATGATCACGCCTCTCCGGGCCGGCGAAACCTCCTCATCGGCCTGGGCGGCCTATACGGTGCCACCGCCGGCGCCAACCTTTCCACTAACAGTGACGCAGCCGTCGCCGCCCCAATACAAACCCCCTTGCCTTCCCAGTGCGGCCCTGCCGACCTCCCCTCAGGGGCCAACCCCGTCAACTGTTGCCCTCCGGTGAGCACCAGCATCGACTTCAAGTTTCCATCTTCTTCCTCTCCCCTCCGCGTCCGCCGCGCTGCCCACCTCGTCGACGCCGAGTACCTCGCTAAATACACCAAAGCCGTTCAGCTAATGAAAGACCTTCCGGAGAGCGATCCCCGGAACTTCACCCAGCAAGCCAACGCACACTGCGCATACTGCGACGGCTCCTACGATCAGGTTGGATTCCCGGGCGTGGAGATCCAAGTCCATAACTCATGGTTCTTCTACCCCTGGCACCGTTTCTATCTCTACTTCCATGAGCGCATCCTCGGCAAGCTCCTCGGCGACGAATCATTCGCCCTCCCCTTCTGGAACTGGGACTCTCCGGCTGGAATGCAGATTCCGTCGTTCTATACCAACACTTCTTCTTCACTCTACGATCCGCGCCGGGACCCTTCCCACCAGCCGCCGGTGATCGTCGACCTCGACTTCAGTTTGAACACTTCGACTGACACCGGCCAGGCCCTCATCGACGACAACCTCAAGCTCATGTACCGGCAAATGATCACTAACGGGTCAACGACGGAGCTCTTCATGGGGGCTAAGTATAGCGCCGGCGACCAGCCTGACCCCGGCGCCGGCTCGGTGGAGAACGTGCCGCACGGTACGGTGCATATATGGACAGGAGACCCGAGGCAACCGAACAGGGAGGACATGGGCATCCTCTACTCCTCGTCGAGGGACCCCATCTTTTTCGCCCACCACTCTAACATCGATCGCCTCTGGGATGTGTGGAAGACCCTCGGCGGCAACCGAAAAAACTACACCGACAGCGACTGGCTTAACGCGAGCTTCTACTTCTACGATGAGAACGCCAAGCTTGTGGGACTCCTTAAATTTCAAATAAAAAACTAATCTTTATTCTCATAAAAAAATATTATAAAAAAATGATGTTGTGATCTTGTAGGTTAAGGTGAAGGTTAGCGATACTTTGGATGCACGAAAGCTACGTTACACCTATGAGAACGTAGACAACCCATGGATCAACGCCAAGCCGACAAAGGGGGGAACGGGGAAGGCGGCGGAGCTGAAAATTGAGTCGACTTTTCCGGTGACACTGAGCAAGTCGAACGCTGTAGCAAGCGTGAAAAGGCCGGCGAGGTCTGGGAGGAGCGGGAACGAGGAGGAGGTGTTGTTGGTTCAAGGGATCGAATTCCAGCGGGACTCGTTCACGAAGTTCGACGTGTACGTGAACGCGTCGTCGGAGGAGGCGCTGAGGCCGGGTGTGAGCGAGCGCGCCGGGAGCTTCGTGCACGTGCCGCACCTGCAAGGGAAAGGGAAGGGGGCGACCGGGAAGACGACGCTCAGGCTGGGGATTACGGGGCTGATCTCGGAGATCGGGGCTTCGGAGGACGACAGCTTGGTGGTGACGCTCGTGCTGCGGTCTGGGAAGGCGACGGTCGCCGGAATATCTATCGTGTTATCTTCGTGATCAATTTCCACAAGAAAAAAAAAGATCATGTAGTGTCATCTATCACACACCTTCATAAATAATTATAATTTTCATCAAAAAAAAATTATGAATAGATATCAATTTTAAAAATTATATATAATATCAATTAAAATTATATTTTCTAAATATAGTTATTATATTGAATAAATAAGTCGAAAATTTAATTTTAAATTAAAGCAAAATAAAAGTGTGTTTATATTTGTCTCTAGTTAAGGTTGATATATATATATATATATATATATATTTAGCCTATTTTAACCGATTATATATATTTTTTGATCATCAATTAAATAAAGCTTTTTAAATTATGTTCTTAATTTCAAAATGTTGGAAATACACTGATCTCCACCTCTTTCTTTTGGCAAAAGCTCTTTGGTGCTGCACCACAGCAATCAATGGAGAGAGGGATTTTGCAGCAAACTTTAGTGTAACATCTGGAAAATTTTTAATTTTAAATTTTTAATTAATTCATTTTATAGTAATAAAAATTTAAACTATATATATGTGAATTTAATTATTTAAAATTTAATTTGTTCTTATACAATATTAAATATTTCATTATAAAGTTGAAAATTTAAAAGTAAGAAAATTAAGATTTATGGGACGTAATTGGTTTGTTGTTTTGGTGTTATGTTATATAATCTAGATATTATGATATCTAGATGTCATCTTTTAACTAATAATTTTATAATCTTATAGAAGATTATTTATAGATGTCATTAAATAAACAATTACTTTATCTAGATAACATAACATAACGTCAAGATAACATTGAACCAAACGCCCCCTTAATTTAACCTAATTTTGTTATTTAAAATTTATTGAATTTAATTTGCACAATAATTCTTGTAGTTATCTCTTTAAATTAAGGCTAGGTAGGATTACCTCAATACCCTCAAACTGTGTACATAACAGAAAACAGTACTCATTTATTGATTCATTACTCTTTCTTCTAGTCCTTACCAATTCATCCCTCTTCCCACTGGTCCTCACACTTAGGCTTCATTTAGTTAGAATATATTTTGAGGGTATTTATAATTTTTTGAGATAAAAAGAAAAAAATATTTTTATATTATAATGTAAAATAAAAATATTTTATTATTAAAAATTATGCTAAATGTAAAATAAAATTAATTTTTTTTATCAAAGGATGTGTAGGGATGTGAAATAAAATTAATTTTTTTTAAAAGAAACATTGTTGTTTTTTTATATTTATAATTATGTATGATGTGAAATAAATATAAAATTAAAATTAAAATTCTTTTGATGAAATTTAGGTTTTTTCTTCGACCAAACAAAGCCTTTAGAGAGAGATTAATTGTGTGAGATGGAAAAGAAATGACACCTAAATCTCCCCTAATTCGAATTAGATATTTCTCTCATTTTTCATTTTTTTTATATTCTCTTATATTATAAAACTACATCTAATAATTTGGAGCAATTCTTTCTCTATGATTTCAAGAAAAACAAAGATAACGGTGAATTCAAAAAAAGTTTTACCCTAATTTTGGGCCTTAGATAAATGCAAGTCTACCACATCAATTTGATTATTTTTATAAAAGTCAATATTTTCTGCAAAGGATAACTTATTTACTTCAAGATTTAAGTTTAAAATCTATACTGTAATAATTTTAATCATATTTTAAGTATTATTAGTTCTAAAAATTTCATGGTTAATCTCGTTATTAACATGAAAACCATGACATGCTTTCGTGATTTTCAATGTAAGCAAAATCTATGGCTTTGTTACTTTAATTAATACTTCTTGTTTTCGATAACATATAAAAATATTGTTTAGCTTATTTAAACTAATGATTTGCTTCATTTGGCGTATGAATTAATTTGCAATTAATTTATTTGGCAGATTGTTGTGATTGTTATTTATAAGGGAGTTTTAAACTCTAGAGTTGAGTTATGATATCATTTATATAACAATGTTCTCCCATAGCGAAGCATCTGTAGAAACCAACTGAATGGCAATGACATTAAGTCTAGATCGGGCAGTCTGATCGACTAATCCTCTCTGTAGATCTAAGTAATTAATAGCTATTTAATTGTAAATATATAATTATATCTCTTTATTGTGATACCTGCTGGAAGGAGAATTGTACGGACATGCATGGGCAAATAAGTATATAGACTTGTCATTACATTTGATGAGATTAATTAATATTTGAGCAAATGTATAGACTTAATTGCCTTGTGAATAACTTGTAGTACAAGATTTTAATGTGAAAATTGATTAAAAATAAATGTGATTTCTTTGATATTACACATGTATCTTAACTCTAGCTGTTGATATGAAATTTGGCAAGGCAATGTTCAATGGTAGTTAGTTTTTTACTACCATGTGAAGTGACAACGCCTAAAAATGATACGTGTTTGTAAGTGGATAAATGTCTACCAAAAGTCTTATATAATATTTGACATGACAACACCTAGCGTACATGTCTGCGAAAAGCTATGCATGGAGGTGACAATCCCAAAAGGCGTAAAAGACATGTAAGATGTAGTATAAGAAATTATGAGCTCTAAAAAAAAAAAAAAAAAAAATTTTAAAAATAATTTCTCATTACTTATATTTTATATTTTTTTTGGTTTGCATGCTTATATCAAAGTTATCATACAAACCATATTATACTTATTTAATTTTTGTTATTCATATTGTACTATATATGCTATTATCTTTATATTCTATTTAATTACATGTTATTCATTTTTTACTTAAAGACTCAGGTTATACATATCATTGATTGATTTTTCTCATTATTTCAGGTTACCATGTAATTATTATTAATATCATAATTATTTAATATTTAAATTTAAAGATGTTTTTAGTGTACAACTTCTTGACTATGTTTTAATTGATTCCTATTAGTAATGTAACAAGTACTGATGCGAAAGATTATGTGAATAAAAAGAATACCAAATAAGAGAATGACAACCTTAATTATTTCCTTTTGCTTACGAGGAGTAACTTTTATTTCCTTACTTAGTAAAGACTTTAGAAGTTGTGATTTATTTGTTTATTTGACCTAGTTGTTTTATTTCAATTCTCAAACTATAAATGTGTGAACTTAATTTCTAATAGTATTTGATCTATTTATTTGCTTGTTTTACTGTTAATTCTATTTTTCTTCTCTCCAAGTATATTTGGCATTTGTGTGATGGGTACAATCATTACTAGATTATATTACAGATGATTTTTCATAGTACTATGTAGTTCAAAGATGAATAAGAAGAAAGTTGGTGCTCTTGCAACGACTCATGAACGAAAAGAGTGATGAGTGATTGTCAAGTGATTTCCCAATATGTTTCGAACAAAGTCGGGTTTGATTTTGATAGGCTTATAAATTAAATAAAAAGTAGTGAAAGGAGAATAAAAAAAAATTATATCATATCAAAAAAGAAAAAGCGTTCCTAAATTCTATAGATAAATAGTGTAATTCTAATATATAAAAGTGTATTTTAGAAAAAAAAATTATGAAAATTAATAATGAAAAATTCTATATTTGTTTGTGTCTGAGCTAGAATAAACTTGTATAATATCATCCAAACTTAAAAAATATAAGTGATATTTACTCTAAAATTAAATATGATATGTTATTATTAAAACAATAAAAAAGCAAATGAACCAGCTTAATCCTCATCAATCCACCCACAGGTTTTGTGAATGGTATTATTAATATATTCAGATTATTACATTTTTTTAATTAAATAAAATATGATCGCTTTTTTTTTTAGTAAAAAAATTCTTTTTTTGGATAAATATAAAAAAAAAAATGGATAGATATTATGGGCATATTTGGGAAAGTCTTAATAATTTTATTTAACATCCAACACAAATTTTAATCTTAAAATTAATTTTATGTCACATTCAATATATTTTTTAATGTTAAAATAATTTTTTTTTTAATTAATTTTATAAAATAAAAAAAAAAATATTTTTTTATTAAAATTTATTCTTCAATCAAATAAGTTCTATGAGTAAATTGGGATCAGTCAAAAAGAGAGAAAAGTTGCATCATATTATGCGGTGGTCACTCTCTGACAGCACGTCTTACCTTTTGTAAAAGTGACAAAACAAAATTAAAGGAGAAATTATTCCTCTGCCACGTGTCATTCTGACCCAATTGCACGTGGTCGCTTGTACAGCTGGACCCCACGCGCGAAACATCATTTCCGCTCCGAAAAATCCATAGATTTTTTAAAAAAATATTTTTAACGTCATGAAATGTCATAATATATTAAAAAAATGCACATAATGAATCGTAAAGTTGAGCAAATACTCCAATTTTTTTTATAAAAAAAATTCAAAATTCAAGACCTTCTTAAAAACTATTCATATTCTGCTCAGGTTTAAACTCAAATCAATTTTTATATAATTCAAAATTAATTTAACTCGTAATAAATATAATATCTGTATAATAATATATATTAATATATTATATATACTGTATCAAATATATATTAAAAAAATTTATATATAAATACATAAATAAAGTTATTTAAATTTAAATGAAAAATTATATTATCAAAAAATAAGATTTAAGAATACACGTAATTCAACTCAAAAATAAATTAAAAATCAAATAGTTTTTTGTCTATTTAAATTAAATTTGACTTTAGATCAAAATTTTTGAGCTTAAGTTAAGGCAAATTTATTTGAAATTAACTTATCATCGACCCTATAATTCATAGTAAAAGACATTATTATATTCACAGTAGTAAATCATATTTCTTTCTGTCTATGACGTTTATCTTATAAATTACTTTACATAAATGCGCTTTTAGTATTCATGATAATGATAGAAATTAAATATTGTTTGTCTCCTTTCATCGTACATGGAGCTGGATGCTCGTATATAAGCATGCAATTGTGTATCGAATATTTAAACTTATCCGATCCCACTTATTTTTTCAGTGAGTAAGGCTTCTTTGGTTTTGAGAATGGCTTAGAATTGTTTTCTTCTAAAATTTAAAATATAAATACATAAATAACACATTCTACACAAAATTAAATAAATAAAATTAATTTTATTTTATATATTACATAATACTTTCAGTATGATCATGCCCTATAATTTTTAATATAATAAGTTTTTTCTCTAGCATATGCGTAGCCTTTATTCATGTGTATTATGTGAAGAAAGTAGGATGTCTTCCGATCTAAACTTAAAGTTGAAAATGATGACCTGTGTTGCTATTTTGTTGGTAGGAAGATTAGCTCTATTGTTCTTCTAATCTTTGGCATCACTGAGATTTTTGTACTGTGTTTTACATTACATGAACTTCATGACTTGGTTGTCCAGAATTCATTCCCTAATGTTATAATAATTTGAAATCAAAGTGCAGAAATTTATTTTTTTTAGCTCCTATCTTACTTGAGACCCATAATAGAGTCCTTCCTTTTCACCCTAAAAATTTTAGCAAAATTTAATTAAAAATTGGTAGTCAAATCATGAGAAAATAAATGGTTCATGATAAGTAGAATTGTAGTCATATTGTTTCAACTTTCAAACCATCTTATTGATTACTCAATTAGACTTTAGAGCTTGCTTCGCATTTTTTGAAATTCGGCCGTAGCCTATAATACTATAACAGTAAAAAAAGATACATCAAGTACAAAAAGTTTGATTCTCGTCGAGAATCGCACAAAAATCGAGTGGGAGGGACATGCCCCTACGCCACTCTGTATCATCTAAACAAGAAAAGGAAGCTACAAAATTTTAAGGGGACTACAACATGCATTATCTCATGATGATCTTATTATTCTCATATAATTTGCTACAGAAATTGCAATCCTATTTGGAAAGAATCACCCATATAAATTAGCTATTTTTTACTTGAGTCACCTGCTCGTTGGAAGTTGGACCTAGATTTCCATTTTCAATATCACAAGGGTAACTTTCTTTCAAAATAAAAATGGTATGTAATTCAAGCACAGATATTGCCTATGACTATCACAAAACAAGTAACTGATGCTTTATATTTCTATGAAAATCATAGATTTTTATCAATGAGGCATAGTAATAGGAGGTAAGCTGGAGAGTTTTGTAAAAATGGGGTGTATTTCCTCGTTAACATGTTTATTATAGTCTATTATACACATTGCAATATGTTCCAATAGCGAGCTGTTCGATATTGCATAAGTTTCACCCATAAAGCACGTACACTTCTAATGGGGTCTTGTGGTAGTGTCGGACACATATTGGACATCTACACACCATGGACACGTTTAAATGCTTGTCGAATACCACAAAATTTGTGTTCAATTTTTTTGTAAATAAAAAATATATTTGGCATACTATAAAAAATTATACTGGATCAATTAAAAATTTCTGGGATATATTGGCTTTTTGATACTCAATGTTGCATTCAATTTTATTTTTTTGATAGCACGTTACATTCGAATTTTACAAAATTTTCATAGCAACATTTTAAATCATTTTTTTAGTTCTAATTTTATTCGGAAATTGAAAGCATCAGTTTTGATAAATTTTAAATTATTTCGGTAGTTTCAATTTCGATATAAATGTTTGCCATAAAACTTTGATTAACTTTTGGCGCAAAAATTTGAAGTTCAAGAATTTTTTCTTAAAAATTGGGTTTTGACTTAAATTTGAAAGCCTCAGTCAAAACTCCTAAGTCGGAACTCTTCGGAGTTTCAACTAAAACTATTAAAATGCAAGAGTTTCGATCGAATTAAATCAACGAAAAATCCCTTTTTTACACGTGAGATGTTAGCTAAAACCCATTCAAAGCTAATGAAATAGAAAGGTTTTCACCAAAATCTAAAACTATGATCAATATATAGTAATAATTGTAAATATAAATAAAGTTAAAAAATGCCGATTCACTCTTATAAACAAACTGATCAAGCTAATAATTAATATCATATTATTAAGCATTTTCGTATAGAAATCATTAATTACATAAGTGATACTAGCTTACTATTAATCTTAATTAATGCCAGGCATTCTTAGTAAATAATCTTAAATATTAAATTTAATTAGAATGTTTTACATGACAATCATATGTGAAATTAACTTTTAATTTATGTAATATGATTGTCATATAAAAATTTTAATTGGATTCAATATTTATGATTATTTATGAGGGTTAAATAGTGTCTTTCTATCACATCTTGTTATGCAAATATAAAGATATTATTCGTTTTAGTTTTAAAAAACTACGTGAGTTGAGTCTTCCTAAAAAATCACTTAAATACGTTTAAATATGAAGTTTCAAATTATTAACCTCATGAATTTCCTTCAAAAAATATCTTTACTATTTGAGTTCATGCTATTTATTTATACAGCTTAGGATCTCTCTTTCATTTTTGATGTGAGTCAATTCATTCTTGTTCTTTGCTCGTCACTATTTATCAACCTAGATTTGCTTTGATGACATCTGTTGATAACCTTCTAAAATATTACGGAATTGTTACTTAAATTAATGATGATTTCTAAATGTCACGAGATCTAAATAACATGTCCTCTTAATTAATGCTTTGTTTGAAAATCTAGTATTCGAAAAAGTTCTATACTATTGAGGTTGTATTGATCGTTAATTTTTGGGAAGCATGCTTTGCCAGAAATATCATGTTTAACAATATCTATGCCAAAATCATGAATCTTTTAGATTAATTTATCGATCAGTACTGTGCTACATGTATAGTTATAGATTAGATTGATAATGGATTCTACATTTATGGTAATAATTTAGATTGATTATGGATTCGGGAGGTTAATTGGTATGAAAATTTTAAAGTTGGCCTTGAGATTTAGAAGGTATAATAAATTAGTCTTAATTTTTTAAAATCTCTTTTTTAGCCTCTAATGTCATAAATGAATTATAGTTTTGCTTCTCTTTCTAAGTCTCACCTTTTTCGTTAAACTTTTATGATGAAAAATATGAAATTTGATCATTTTTTTGTTAGTTTGAACGGTACATATATTTTAAAGAAACATGATATATATGTATATATATGTATACCCCTCGATCTTCAGTTTCTTTAAAAATTTATAATTTAATTTCTTGTATCTCTATTTTTTTTAAAAAAATTAAAAGTAAAAAAATATAAATATTAATATTTCAAAATTATATTCTAAAAAATTAAAAATTAATGCTTGAGGATAATTTTATGGTGTAACAGTAAAATTAAATAATTATATTTTAATTGAAATCAAATAATAATGCTTTTACAAACTCAAGAACTTTAAGTTGAGAATTTTAAAAATTTAAGATCAATTTGCAATGCATTTTTCTCAAGAAACACGTAAGTAACATATGCCCACCACCTTATTAGCTATTCTTTTAAAAATTGTCTACTAGATCTATTTATTCAATCTAAAAATTCTATCAAAAAAAAAAAAAAAATCTTCTTCCATAAATTGCAGTCATTTTTGACCGTTTACATTATTTCTAAGGTTTAGTCATATCAGACTTAAAAGATATCAAAATTAAATGTTGATAAGATTTATATTAGAAGTGAAATAATTAGTTTTTAATCTTCATTTTAGAATTAATGTAAAATGTGAAAAAAATATTTATATTAAATTATATGTAAATATAAAAAATATTTTTTAAATTTTAAATTTATTTATTATGTAATTTACGAGGATCGTCAAAACTAATTATTCCTTCAAATATTAAAAACTCACACTATATATATCTCGGGTGTCATAAATATTTAAAACTCGATATTCACTCTATTTTTAATTGGTTAGAATTCAGTTTGAAATCATTAACTCGAATCATAAGCTTTCAAACTTTGAGCTTGAAGATGCTAATTTCGAGCTAATTTTAAATTATTTCAAGTTCACTTGAAATATAATTAATTCAATTACATACATAATAAAAGTAATTTAAATATATATAATATTTATAGGAAATATTTTTTTATACAAGTGATATAGTGCAGTGGAAGAATAGAATATATTTTAAATCTCATTCTCACTAAAATCAGAAATTAAATTTCCTTATTGGGTGAAAAATATGTTTATATTTTTTTAGCATAATGAAGTAGCTTGAAGCTTGGTTTGAGTCAGCTCGAAATTGAGCACAATTTGAGCTGAGTTGTTTCTGATCTAGACCAATTTTGAGGCCAATTGTCCTCAAAAGTTTCAATATTTCAGCTCTCTTAGGGGGCATTTGGTTCAATGTTATTTTGATATTATGTTATGTTATCTATAGAAATCAATCGTTTGGTTTAATAACATCTATAAATAATCTTTTATTAGATTATAAAATTATTAATTAAAAGATGATATCTAAATGTCATGACATCTAGATTACATAACATAATACTAAGATAATAATGAACCAAATGCCCCCTTAAAATCATTCTAATAACATCTCTGTACTATATAATTCGATGCATAGATTCTCCATTCTGAAATCATTTTTGCCAACTCGTATCAATTAAAATATATTTTGTCGTGTTACACAAATTACTATTAATATAGTTAATTTACTTTTTTGCATAATTTATAAAACTAAAAATATACTCTGGTAACAAATATTAATATAGCGGTAAGGATAGAAACATGAAAGTTTTTCTATAATAAAAAAGGGTTAATCATAATAGAAGTTAATATTATCTAATTAGAACGGTAAAAAATAAAAATATTTGTTTCAATTACACCCCCAAACTCTTAGTTTATAGTATAATATTACACAAATTAATAATTTTAAAAATTTAATATCAAGGTTCTTATATAATATTACAATCAAATCTATTTTTATTTTTTAATATTAAAATTTTATAAAATACTAAAATTATCAATCTCCTTTCTCTCTCTCCTCAGGTTGTGCAGCAACACATGTCTGTGCAACTGATGGCTGATAGCCTTTGCGGGGAAATGCGCGGTCGCTGGCCGTGTGGTGCAGCAACGTGTGGAGTTGCCACTATGCATGACGGCGTTTCACCGACGGCCTCACAGCCTCTTGTAAGGGTAGGCCTAAGAGGAAAGTAATTTTGGTATTTTGTTAGTAATTATTTTTTATGGTGACGTGGCAGTTTAACAAACTCAAGAACCTCAATTAAAAGTTTTAAAATATTTGAATTAATTTACAATATCCTTTGGCCCGGCAATGCACCTAGAGCAAAAGTCAATTGTTCTTTTTCAGTTTTTTGCCTTTCAAAATAAATAAAATAAAATAATAAAATAAAATAAAATAAAAGCTATGTGAACTTATCCTGTCGTATACGAAAACACTTGTTTGAAAAATTCGAGAGTCCAGCCTGTAAGTTTATTTGAGGATTTTAATGAAAAGAAAATAAAAAAATAAAAGAAATAATTTCACTTAGGTCCTTAACTTTTATAAAATTAATTATAAAAATTTACAAATATCAAAATATTCCATACACATTCTCAAAAATTACTATATAGTTCACTAAGGTCAATCAGATTAAACATACTATTTTATGTCTAATATATCATTAATTCTTCCACTAAAACAAATATTTTTAAATTTGTCATTTTACCTCTAAATCTCATATGGCACGAGCTTGCTCGCACTCACCGCGAGCTCGATGTGCACTCTCACGAGCTCATCGCTGGCTGGCACACGGCCATACGTGCGGGCCATGTGTGCAACAACAAACGGTTGCTAGAAGCCGGCATGTTGCGATGGCGGAAGACTAGATCCGACAGGCTTGCGCGAGTTTGGCGAGGATGGAAACAATAGTGACACGCTTTTAAAATTGATAGATTAAGAGTATTTTTGCCATTTCAAAAATATCTAATAAATTCTGTAACAAAGAGACCATAATATTCTGTGTAATAATTTTTACAGATATGTACGATATATGTTGATATTTCAAGAATTGAAATGTAATTACTCCTAAAAAAAATCGAGCACTCGAAAAGGTCCACACGTGTTACATGTGTAGCATTAGTTCAGTTACCGAACAGTACGTAGCATAGCATGTGGTCCTCCAGGCTCCAGAGTGAGAAGACATGGTAGATTAATTAATTTTTATATGTGTTTTACTCATAATATTATATAAAGTTAATAGCAGTTAGGTTTTTGGCCTGCAAGCAATTACTCATTTAATTCCCTCCAATTTTCAAATTAATCAAATCAATTCTCTAATTTAAAAGAAAATACAAATAAATTTGTTGACATAGTTAACAAAAAGATTATATTTTCTCTAGTTAGTATATTGTATAATTTGATTAATTTAAAAATTAATATTTCAAATAAATGTAACAAAATGTCTAATACAAGATCTAATAATTAGAAATTTTTGTTTTAATATGATACATTTATTAATACTGAAGAACTTATTTCATTAATTTTAAAACTAGAAAAAATTAGTTACATGTAGGCCTAAACTAAAAGAATTTAATTGATGGTAATCATATTATATACATGTATATATATATAAACACACGTACACATATGCAATAATAATAATAAAAATAAACTAAGTTTTTATCCTAGTAGGTAAAGTTAATTATATAAATTTTTTATTTTCATTGCACTCTATTAAATAATAAATTTTTATTTAGCTCCAAATATGTAAGATAATTTCTTATAATTTCTTATCATATCTTTCTTAACTTTTCTCTTCCTTTTTTATATAGATAAGATTTAATAATTTAATATTTCTTATTAAAATTTCTATTCATCTATGATTTATGTATTCAAACTCTTTTTGAGATTATTTTTAATTGAGGTCACTTCAATCTTCTCGAGAATATACTTATTTCTCATTTTATTTTTTCGCGTATACCTACTCATCTATCTTAGCATTCTTATTTCTAGGACAACTATCTTATTTGTTCATTGTATATTTTTTTTTTGCAGATTAGCATCCAAGACCACATAATATCATTGGTTTTGCAACTGATCTTTAAAATTTATCTTTAAGTTTGAGTGAAATATTTTTATCATATAATGCATCAGATGCATTCCTCCACTCTATTCATTCTGCTTTGATCCTATTAATAACATCACTATCTATTTTACAGTTATTCTTTATGATTGATCTAAGATATTTAAACCGCTCATTTTTCTTGATAACATAATTATCACTCCCGACTATAATTGCTTATTTTTGAATAAATTTATACTCTACAAATTTTATTTTTGATTTGCTAAAATAAAAATTTTTAGATTCTAATATATCTCCTTAACTCGAGTTTCATTTTAATATCTTCTCTAGTTTTATCACCGAGGAGAATATCATATACAAAAAGCACACATCAATGTTCTTCTTCTTAAATGTGTCAGTTAAAACTTTCATGACTAATGCAAAGAAATGTATTTAAAGCTAAACCTTAACGTAATTCAACTAAAATAAAAAATTCTTACTCAAACTCTTTTGTGTTCAAATATATATAATAGTCTCTTTATAAATACCAAAAATTACTTGAATATAAGCAGTACAAACTCCATTTTTTTTAAAGCTCTTTAAAGTACTTCTCTTGATAATTTATCATAGTTTTTTTCTAAATCAATGAAAACCAAATATAAATTTTCTTTTCTTTAACCTAAATATCTTTATTAAATATCTCAATAAATGAATAGCTTTAACATAAAATTTACTTGGCATAAAATCAAATTAATTTTATAATACCATAATATTATTACATAATATTTATGATCAGTCATCTTCTCTTAAAATTTTAAAATATGACTTATTAACTTAATTTCTCTATAATTAGCATAATTTTGTATATTATTTTTATTTTTATAAATAGATATCAATATATTTTTTTTTCTATTTACTTGATATTTTTCTAGACTATAAAATCATATTAAATAACTTAGTGAGCTAAAAATATTTTTCATTTCTCATATATTTTCAAATATCTATTAAAATGTTATTCGATCAAACTGTATTTTCATATTTTATTTTCTTTAAAGTAACCCATTTATTTGCATTGAATGACTCATTCTTAAAAAATATTTTAGATTTTGATACTCATTTTTAATGTATTTTATAAGTATCAATATTTTTTTTTATCTTTTACTTCAACAAGCTTGTATATGTGTCTTTTCCTTTATTTAGTGCCCAATTTCCTATAAGGATCATCAAAAGTCACATTCTTTATATTAAAAACTATTTTTTTAGATTCTTGTTGAGCATTTTTTTTATTTTTTTAAACTCTCTTTATTCTTGCACTTATTCTTATCTTTTTAATAAATTTTTAATTTTTTTTATATTTTTTTTCACCATCCAGCATCTTTTGACTTATTATTTCTCTTCTAGCTTTTTATCTTAAAATTTAAAACCAGTAATCGATGTTAGGTAGTTAAGCATTTACTCAGAATAACCTTATAATTTTTATAGTTCAAATGATCTTATTTCTTCATAAGAAAATAACCAATCTGTATTCTTGAAGACTTATTCTTATAAGTGATAATATATTCATTTTTTTTAATAAAATATTAGTAGAAAAAATTTATTAGCTAAAAAAAATTTCAAAATAGTTTTTTTAGCTTCATTGTTTTCTTAAAATCATAACTACTGTGAATGTTATTAAATTTCTCATTAATATTTCTAATATATTTACTTAAATCTCTTCTGAGATATCCCTTGTACCAACTTTTATAAAATATTTTTAACCTTTTTCTTTAGTATACATACACACACATGCATACATATTTGTAATAATTGCATGATATTCTCAGATATCGTAAAAATACATATTAACTATCTAATTACATGTAAAAGTTATTGTTATAAATATTATTATATTATGATATCTAGAGAAAGTAATTGTTTGATTTAATGACATCTATAAATAATCTTCTATTAGACTATAAAATTATTAGTCAAAAAATAATATTTAAATGTCATTACATCTGCATTATATAACATAATATTAAGATAATAACGAATCAAACGCCCCCTTAGATTAATTGAAACTTCCATTGATCGCCTTTTATGTTTTTTTTATCATCCGTATTAATTTTGATGTGATTTTTTGTATTTTTATGAAAAAAGTACATTTAATGAAAAAATATTTAATAAAAAACAATAGTTACTAATTATATGTCACAAAATTATAAATATTACTTAATTACATGCCACCTCTACAATATTTGAACTTATATATTGTGGTATGTATTTAAATATATATCTAGAGGTTTAATATTTAAAATTTTTAAATAGAATATGCGTAATTAGTGCCTAATTAAAAATAAGAAGAAACTTATAAAAATATCATGAATTTGTCTAAATTTTTTATTCGAAAAGTTAACGTTGAATATTCCCCCCTCCCATGGATTTCTCATTTACTTGTGTGAATAGAAATCACGTACATAAGAATTAGGATACGAAATATGATAAAAGACTAGTGATTTGTCTAACATATAGTATTCAAACTATCCCCAAAGAAACTTCAACATATAATTTTAATTCCTAGTCTCCTCCCAAAGTTCTTTGAGGATAGAATATGTGAAATATTACTTTTAAAATTAATTTTTTAAAATTTTAATATTATAAAGTAACAATTTTCCCTCTGTTCAACTTTATCATTTTCTCCTAATTAAGTTTTATTAGGACACTATTCAAAAATAAAAATAAAGGAGAACCATCAAATTTTATAAGCTTCAAAAGAAGAACAATATTTTAAATAAATAAATATATTTAAGTTACAAATATCTGTAAATATATTTTAATTAAGTTAAACATATGTGTAACATGATATATACAATAAATTTGGTGTTTTCTATTTTGAGCTTATAATTTTTTTTTGTTAATTTCTCTAAAAAAGATAAAGAAGATAGTGCTGTGATAAAAAAATAAGGAAAAAAAATAGAATTAATATATACATGCAGTAGCATCATATGATGTCCAGTATCTAACCAAAAAAAAAAAAAAAAAACCAATAGCATATCGTTCATAAGTGGGCAACATGCATTTAATATCGACAATGATTGTTCAACTGTATGCCGACTTTGATCAAAATTTAATTAAAAAAACGTGAAAGTTATTTCACTGAATGGGAAATTCTTAGCCTCATATTATGTACTGTACCATCAACTCTCAATAGATCTTATTTAAATTTTAACGTATCATCAAATTAAATAATTATTTTTGTAAATAATATAATAAATTAACACATTAATATCATAACCACGGTTTTAAAATTTGATTTCGGTGTGACGCCCATGGCCAAAAATGACGGAGAGTAGTCACCGAGTGATATCCTAAGAGAAGGAATTACTAAGACAAAATGAGACTCTTGGCAGAATTTTAAGACGATAAATAATGGTAAAAAGAGAATAGAAATAAATCGTTTCACATTAGAAAATGAGAGGGGATAATGTGAACTTAAATAGTAGAGCTAATTTTTGGGATAAAATCATGAGACTAATGGTGAGAAACTCTGTAGTTAAATATGCTTACGAAGTACTCTAGTCACGCAATTCCCTAAAACCAAAGCTGACAATACATTCGTATTTGGATTACGGGATGTTACATTTACTTTCGATTTCGATTACAAAATATATAAAAGTATCGGTTTCAAAAGTTTTGACAGCTTCGATAGTTTATGTATAAACAATTTCGGTATTTTCCATAAATTATTTAAATTTTATAAATTTAAATTAAATTTAATAAAAACAATAGTTATTGAATATACCGCATTTCAGTCGAATTTCGACCGAATACCTATACGTGCCACAAAAGAATTTATTAATAATTTATCCTTTTTATAATATCATCTAAGTAAATCATCAATAACTTTTTGACATAATGTAACATAATATCACTCCTCTTCCCCTAAATTCATGAAAAGGGAAGGACACACACTAAAACCGCAGAGATTGAAATGAGAAAAACATGTTTTCAATTTTAGCATGTAGCTTTCAAAACACTTCCAATCTTGTAGAGAATGAGCATGCAAATAATATTTAATGGAAGGATAATGACAAGATAAAGAATTATGTTCATACAGATCATATTATGGAATTCTATTAATTACCTCAATAGAGTATTTCTATTTGCAGTTGCCCGCGGTTTTATTCCCCCTCATTGGGGATGGCAATTTTTGATCGATTCTTGAATTTCATCCGCCTTAGTCGAATATAAGTCGAGCTTATACGAATATGGATCATAAATGAGTTGAAGAGGACCCAAAAATGTGTTATAGAATCAACCCTATTATAACTCACTAATTATTTATTTATCAAAATTAATATATATATTTTTGGTATTAATTTTAATATTAATTAGTAAAGTACGTGATGCAAAATTTAATTATATTTTAAAATTTTTTAATTAAAATTTATAGTTATATTGAAATAAAGTAGGAATAATTACATACAAGTTATATTAAATTTGGGATTTTATATATTACCTATTTATATTTAATAAATTATATTATATATACTTTTATTACACTATATATATCATAAATTATAAAAATATTATACTAGACATACCATGATTATGACATGAAGATAATTTTTATATACTTCACATTATGTAAAATGTAAATTATTAAGTATGAATGTGTAATATATAAAATAGTATGTTGATTTATTGTATCGTATAGTAAAATAAAAAAAATAAATTTATTAAATTTTGATATCTCAAATATTATAACAAATGATTTAATGGATCAAGTTGAATAACGCATTTATTAAATGTGTCGAGTTTGAATTTTGATGTTCAACTTATTCAATAAATAAATCAGATTTCCCTAACTTTCACTATCATCAAAGATAGATTTTTTTAAGACTACATTTAGGAAAGTTTTTTAATGAAAAACGTATTTTTTATACCACTAAAAATTTAAAATTTCGTTCGACAAAATAGCTTTTAAAGATATTTTAATTTTTAAAAAGATAAAAAAAGCTGTGGGAAAGCTAAAACAAAAAGTTTTCTGAAAATGTGCTTTTGCTATAACTAACGAAAGATGAAAATATCTTCAAAATGATTAAATTTTAATTAATACTGAATTTAATATTATGTTGATAGGAGAGAAATGAAGCACTGAGAATTAGCGGTCCACTGCATTTCTCACTGCCAACTCAAAGGAGGGGCCAAAAATCATCCAAAAAAATACATGAAGATGTAAAAAAGTTTAGGAATAGCTTCATCTACATCCACTGGAGGGTGAGAGAGAAGGGATTTCACTAGTACTTCAAATTAAGTACTTGGTCAGAGGACTAATATATACAAGAAGAAAAGGAGAGAATACAAGTTTTTTTTCATTTTTTTGTATATTCTTCTAGAACTTTATTTAGAGGTATTTATAGATAGGGTATAGTAGGGTACAAGGGATTTTCTAGCTGAAATATTATAACTAGCGGCTTCATACTTCCGGCTCCAAGAAGACTGTTAATGGTGACGAGGACATGCGGGTTCTCGATCTGTATGACTGGCAGGAATATGCACTTAGTGAGAATTGTGCTAACATAATAGTCTCCACTAGAATGAGAGCAGCAACTATTGGTAAACAAATATCATAGCCCAATATTGTTGATAGAGGGCGGATGTCCAAACAACATGGTCGACATCGCAGGAAGCTATGGATGGACAAACATCGTGGCCAACGGTACTGGCGGGTGTGGACCAAACATTATGCCCGATATTATGGAAGTTAATTGTAACCAAATATCATGGTCGATGCTACCGGAAGCCCAATATCGTCGCCAATGGTTTGACTTGAAGCCAAACATCGTTGCTTTTGCCACGTCGGTACCCGCTTGCATGCTCCAGATGCACTGGCACGGATCCAGACACAACATTATGCCATAATTATTTATCATATAATAAATATATAATATAAATAACATAATTATTATAAAATATGTAATTAAGTTACATCATAATATATAAATAAAATTAAATAATTATATATTATGATAATATATTTTAAAATAATAATTAAGCATAAAACTTTAAATTATCATAATTGTGTTAGAATGTAATTAATAATATATTATAAAGTATAATTTATTTATCTATAAAATATATTTATTTATGTACTAAAATTTAAAATTAATTTATAACTTATATAATTTAAATTATTATATGAAAGAACAACATCAATTATATATTTTCAAAATTTATAAAATATAAATATAATTATTTTATTTAATAATAATATATATTTTAAAATAGTTATTACAACAACAACAACAACAACAACAACAACAACAACAACAACAACAACAATAACAATCAAGCCTTAATCCCACTAGGTGGGGTCGGCTACATGAATCCTTTGTTTCCATTACGCTCTATCAGTTACCAAATTCTTATCTAAGTTTAAGTAATTAAGATCACTCCTTATAGTTTCTTGCCATGTATTCTTTGGTCTCCCTCTTCCTCTTTGTACATAGGCAAAATCCAATAACTCAATTTTTCTAACTGGAGCTTCAATCGGCCTACGATTCAGGTCTCCAAACCATCTAAGCCGACTTTCTCCAAGTTTATCCTCAATTGGTGCAACACTAACTTTCTTTTGGATATACTCATTTCTCATTCTATCCTTTCGTGTATATCCACACGTCCACCTTAACATTCTCATTTCTACAATATTTATTTTATTTGTATGTTTTCTCTTTGCAGGCCAGCATTCAGCACCATATATCATCGCTGGTCTTACTACAGTTTTATAAAATTTACCCTTGATTCTGGATGAGATTTTTCTATCGCACAACACACCAGAATCAATTTTAAAATAGTTATTACACAAAAATAATATGTACAATAAAATATTAAATTATATATATAATTTTATTATTTATTTGTAAAATATTATATATATTAATAATAATATTATTTATATATCTAATCTCATCAAAATTATAAATTTTTTAATCATTATATTTTTTTTTTCAAATAATTTAACTTTTAATAGTAGATTTTAATAGCAATTTATCAAATAAATAAAATAATTTTATTTAATAAACATTTTTAATACAATTATATAATACAACATTTATTTATACATCACAGCAACAACAAGCAGGGAAAATTATTACAGTTGTATAGCCTAACATGAAGATTTTGCGGCAGCCATACAGCGTGCGACACATGCGTGCAGGTCCCACCATCACGGCTAGGCATATAGCAATTTTTATCACTTTATTACATATGTATCATAATATATCTCATACGTAGCAAGTTTGCTCACATATGAATCATAATATATCTGATACTTAGCAATTTTTATCACATATGTATCATAATAGTCCACCAAAATTGCTACATATAAGATATTTTATGATACATATGTGATAAAAATTGCTACGTATGAGATATATTATAATACATATATGATAAAATTTGCTACGTATGAGATATTTTATGATACATATGTGATAAAAACTACTACGTATGCTAAGCCGTGATGGTGGGACCCGCACGCAGGTGTCGCATGCCAAATGGCAACAAGTTCTCTAACAGCAGAGCCAAAGCTTCCAACACGAAAGCATACATTGAAGTCGGTCACGCTAACGTCGCTCCTTCGATCTATAAAGAACCCCGCATTCGCTCATACCCTTGAAACAGAGAAGCTCACTGACCTCCTGCCATGGCGAGCTTCTCTTCCCTCCTCCTATCTACCTCCTCCATTCCCTCCCCTGCCTGCTCCTTCCAGGCCATCAACCACCCCAAGAAGCTCTCCTGCAGAGCCTCCGCTGAAGATCAAGAAAGCTCTAGAAACATCAGCGACGCTCCGGGACGGCGAAACCTCCTCATCGGCCTTGGCGGCCTCTACGGCGCCACCGCCGGCGCCAGCCTTTCCACAGACAGTAACACAGCCGTCGCAGCCCCAATACAACCGCCCGTGCTTTCCCAGTGCGGCCCTGCAACCGACGTCCCCTCAGGCGTCACCCCCCCCAACTGCTGCCCTCCGGTGAGCACCAGCATCGACTTCCAGTTTCCATCTTCTTCCTCTCCCCTTCGCGTCCGTCCCGCCGCCCACCTTGTCGACGCGGAATACATCGCGCAATACACCAAAGCCGTTCAGCTAATGAAAAACCTTCCGGCCAGCGATCCCCGGAACTTCACCCAGCAAGCCAACGTTCACTGCGCATACTGCGACGGCGCCTACGATCAGGCCGGATTCCCTGGCTTGGAGCTCCAAATCCATAACTCATGGCTCTTCTTCCCCTGGCACCGCTTCTATCTCTACTTCCATGAGCGCATCATGGCCAAGCTCCTCGGCGACGACTCATTTGCCCTCCCCTTTTGGAACTGGGACGCTCCGGCCGGAATGCAGATTCCGTCGGTCTACACCAACACCTCTTCTTCCCTCTACGATCCGCGCCGGGACCCTTCCCACCAGCCGCCGGTGGTCGTCGACCTCGACTTCAGTCCGAGCACGTCGACGGGCGAGACTAGCTGCCAGGTCAGCATCGACGACAACCTCAAGATTATGTACCGGCAAATGATCACGAACGGGCCAACGCCGGAGCTCTTCTTGGGAGCGACGTATCGCGCCGGCGACCAGCCTGACCCCGGCGCCGGCTCGGTGGAGAACGTGCCGCACGGTACGGTGCATATATGGACCGGAGACTCGAGGCAGCCGAACAGGGAGGACATGGGCGTCTTCTACTCGGCGGCGAGAGACCCCATCTTCTTCGCCCACCACTCTAACATCGATCGCCTCTGGGAGGTGTGGAAGACCCTCGGCGGCAAAAACTTCACCGACAGCGACTGGCTTAACGCGGGCTTCTACTTCTACGATGAGAACGCCAAGCTCGTGAGACTCCTTAAATTTCATATAATTTAATCCTTTTTTTTTCTTTTTGATTTCACCTTGCCAACACAATTCTTTTCAATCCAAATGAAAATTGTGACCACAGTGTCATTCAAATCTGAGATTTTTGATTCTCAGATAAATTACTTCCCTATTGAATTAGAAGAACAGCACAATTTCAAATAAATGCTAATTAATTTATTATCATATAAAAATTTATAAAATAATGCATTAACATAGCTGATTTAAAAAATTGATGTTTTTATCTTACAGGTTAAGGTGAAGGTTAGCGATTGTTTGGATACACAAAAGCTACGTTACGCATATCAGAACGTAGGCAACCTATGGATCAACGCCAAGCCGACGCTTGGGGGAACGGGGAAGGCGGTGGCGCTGAAAACTGAACCGAATTTTCCGGTGACACTGAGCACGTCGAACGTTGTAGCAAGCGTGAAAAGGCCGGCGACGTCGGGTAGGAGCGGGAACGAGGTGGAGGTGTTGGTGGTGCAAGGGATCGAGTTCCAGCGAGACTCGTACACGAAGTTCGACGTGTACGTGAACGCGTCGTCGGCGGCGGCGCTGAGACCGGCGGTGAGCGAGTGCGCCGGGAGCTTTGCGCAAGTGCCGCACCTGCACGGCAAAGGGCAGGGGGCGGCAGGGAAGACGACGCTCAGGCTGGGGATTACGGGGCTGATCACGGAGATCGGGGCGTCGGGTGACGACAGCTTGGTGGTCACGCTCGTGCCGCGGTTCGGGACGGCGACGGTCGCCGGAATATCTATCGTGTTATCGTCGTGATCAATTTTTTCTGAACGAAGATCTTGTACTGTCTGTCGTGTTATCTCCATAAATAATGATGATCTAATTAATTTGCTTGAGAAAATATTATTGTTGGTATACAAATTCAGAAATGATCTCAAATTGAAAGTTCAAAAATTCCCATAGCCTCTCCTACCTCAGTGTAGGAATAACTCACTTAGAATTAGGAGTTCCAAGTTTCGAATTCACTCTGTTACAATTTTTAATCGAGGTAAAAAAATATTGATATTTGGGGTAAAACAACAACAACAACAATAAAATCTTAATCCCACTAGGAGAGTTGCATTAAGCAATCGATAGCCAGCGTAAAAATATCGAATCAATCGTGACGTGATATTTAGGGTAAAAGAATGAAACAAAATGTGCCCATTCACCATTTAGTTTTTTAAATATTATGCATGTTATCAATTAAAATTAGTTATTAATCTATTAATATATCTAAATATAGCTATTATGCTGATGTATAAATAGGTTGAAAATTAAATTTTCTTTTTTTTTTACAAATCATGAGTGTGTGAATTATGATATGCAAAATATTAAAAATTTAATTTTAAAGTTAAAGCTAATTATCATCCATGCAGGTCTTTGAGGTTAGAAGGTAATATCGTATAAGTTTATGTTTTTAAAAATTTTTTATTTGAATTCTACGTCGAGATACTATGTTCAATTATGTTTCTAGCTAAGATAATATATATATATATATATATTTCAATTGGATCTGTTTTAACTAATTACAATTATTTTTTTATCATCAATTACGTAAAAATCATTTTTAAATTATGTATTTTTTTTACTTCAAAATGTTGGAAATTAATACTGATTTTATCTTGTTTCTTCTCGCGAAAGCTCACTGATACTGCACCGTCGCGATGCAGTGCGAGTCTCAAAAAAGGATTTGTGCTTAGGTAAAATTGTGACGAGGACTTTAATTTTTTGAATCTAAACCGAAGGTGTCTAACAATCTAAATAATTATGAAATGCAGTGATTACTAGAAGTTCTAGGCTATCATGCATAGACTGATGGATTCTTGTTACATAATTTGACTACTAAAAATTATGAGGACATTAAACTAAGCTATTTAAATTATGCCCATCTGCCAGTTCACATGAAATTTTATGAAATTTCAGAGAAAATTAAGGATGTTCAATATAAATCTACTGAATTTATGCAAATAAAATAAGGAGATTATCTAATTCTCAATGAAATGTACTAATTTGCCTACAAAACGACATTGATCTTAAAAATGAAATCAACTATGATCTTATGATGTAATAACAACATGGAATTTATGCTGTGAAAGAGTACTGAACCTAGCAGGCCTAGAGTTAAATATTTCCTAGAACAATACAATATGACTAAAGAGGCGTATGGTTTTGTTAAGACGGGAAACAATCAAAGAGTTTTTACGTGGAAAACG
>JAEMOT010003061.1:113015-146226 GCA_019297695.1 Apostasia ramifera | reverse complement strand
GGCGCCCGTCAGGTTTGTACTCGATTGATTTGATTTGCTGACTCAGCTTCAGGTTTTGCTGGATCCTTGACCCAGGTCAAACCTCGGGCACGAGGATTCAACCAACCATCGTCCACGACGACCCAGGATAAATCCCCCATAACCTCGGGCACGAGGGTACGAGGTAATGCCTGTCACGATCAACTTCACCTAACCGCGCCGCTCTCCGTATGGGCGCTCTTTCCAAACGGAGGTACCAGCATTTAAAGCCACCATCCTCCTCGTACAGCTGCGGACCTCTCCGGTGACAGACAAGCGGCGCTCAGAGCTCATCCATCACCTTTTCTCCGGAAAAACAGGGTGGAGCTGCACACGCCACACATCTATAAAAACCACTGAACAGTTCCATACACAAGAGGAGGGTAGTAAGAGAAAGAGGGGATACACAAAAGAGGCACCGGGCAGCGAGACTCTCTCTCGCCAAGAAGATTTTTCGATTGTAACAGGACTCCGGCTGAGGAGTACCTGGCTCCTTCTTCTTCTCCCTCTTCTTCTTCTTCTTTGACTCTTCTAAAAGCATTGTACAGCCTTAAAGGCTATCATTTTCTTATTAGTGAAACTTGTTCGCTGATCGTCCGGTTGACGTAGGGGATTTCCTCCCTGAACCACCTTAAATCTCTGTGTGCTTTTCTGGTTGCTTCGGACTAAATCTTCTCCCTGAGCCTCTATTAACAGGCTCACCACCTCCTTTGCGCGCCACCGTCTTCCGGAACTCTCTTTCTTTGGTGTTTCTCGGGATCCCCACATTCCTACGTCAACAATATCGATCAATATTAAGAGAATAGAGTCTTTTAGGGACTGATTTAGGACATATCAATGAATTTGAGTTAAATAGTGATGTTTTTGCAGCTATTTATTGCATTACGTTGAATTCAAGCAATTGAGTGAGCATTCAATTAGTGTTTGTTGTATTCGAAGAGAATATTATCAATTTGACATTGATCTTGTTTATATAGAGGTTTTTTAACATAATACTCTGAATACAAACATAATGTTTGCTATATTGAGGTATTTCAATCGAAATTGATATTTGGCGATCTATTAGGGACATTTGATTGTATTTTAAAGTAATACCTACAATTACACATCTTTTTGTCAGTATATCGATTAATTTTAAGAGAATAAGGTCTTTTAGGGGATAAATATCATATATCAATTAATTTGAGTCGAATAGTGATATTTTTGCAACTATTCATTGCATTACGTTGAATTCAGGTGGAATACAAGCTTTTAGAGTACGGTTCATTGGGTAATAAGTTATTTTAACTGAGTATAAGCAATTGTGTAAGTATTCAATTAATTTTTATTTTATTTAAAGAGAATATATGTAATTTGACTTTAAACTTGTCTATATGAAGATTTTTTAATATAATTCTCTTATTACACACCGAATGTTTGCTATATTGATATATATTTCAATCGAACATTGATATTTGGCGATCTATTTGGGACATTGGGTTGTGTTTTAATGTAATACCTATAATTATACAACTTTTAGTTAGTATATCGATCAATTTTAAGAGAATTGGGCCTTTTAGGGCTTGATTTGAAACATATCAATGAATTTGAGTTGAATAGTGATGTTTTTGCAGCTATTCATTATATTACGTTAAATTCATGGGGGGGTACAGGTTTTTAGAGTACGATTCATTACATAATAAGTTATTTTAACTGAATTCAAGCAAATGTGTATGTAGTCAATTAGGTTTTTTTGTATTTGAATAGAATATATGTAATTTGACGTTAATCTTGTCTACATGAAAGTTTTTTAACATAATACTCAGATTACACACCTATTGTTTGCTATGTTGATGTATTTCAATCGAAAATTGATATTTGATGATCTATTTGGGACATTTGAATGCGTTTTAACATAATACCTACAGTTATACATCTTTTTGTCAGTATATCGATCAATTTTAAGAGAATAGCGCCTTTTAGGGACTAATGTAGGACATATCAGTGAATTTGAGTTGAATAGTGATGTTTTTGCAGCTATTCATTGTATTACGTTAAATTCATGGGGAGTACAGGCATTTAGAGTACGATTCATTGTATAATAAGTTATTTTCACTAAATACAAGCAATTGTGTTAGTATTCAATTAGTTTTTGTTGTATTCGAAGTGAATATTTGCAATTTTACATTGATCTTGTCTACATGGAGGTTTTTTTGCATAATACTTTGGTTACAAACCTAAAGTTTGCTATATTGAGGTATTTCAATGGAAAATTGATATTTGACGAACTATTTAGGACATTTGATTTCATTTTAAAGTAATACCTACAATTACACATCTTTTTGTCAGTATATCGATCAATTTTAAGAGAATAGGGTCTTTTAGGGTCTAATTTATGATATATCAATGAATTTGAGTCGAATAGTGATGTTTTTGTAGCTATTCATTGCATTACGATAAATTCAGGTGAAATACAAGCATTTAGAGTACGATTCATTCCATAATAAGTTATTTTAACAGAATACAAGTAATTGTGAAAGTATTCAACTAGTTTTTATAATATTTGAAAAGATTATATGCAATTTGACTTAGATCTTGTCTATATAAAGGTTGTTTAACATAATACTCTGATTACACACCTAATGTTTACTATATTTATGTATTTCAATTGAAAATTGATATTTGCAATCTATTTGTGATATTTGATTGTGTTTTAACATAATACCTACAATTATATATCTTTTTATCAGTATATCGAGAAAATATAAGAGAATAGAGGCTTTCAGGGACTGATTTAGGATATATCAATGAATTTGAGTTGAATAGTGATGTTTTTATAGCAATTCATTGCATTACGTTGAACTTAAGTGGCGTACAAGCATTTGGTGTACGATTCATTCCATAATAAGTTCTTTTAACTGAATACAAGCAATTGTGTGAGTATTCAATTAATGTTTTTTGTATTTGTACAGAATATATGAAATTTGACTTTAATCTTGTCTATATGAAGGTTTTCTAATATAATACTTTGATTACACTCTTAAATTTTTTTTATCTTGATGTATTTCAATCGAAAATTGATATTTGGAGATCTATTAGGGACACTTGATTGCATTTTAAAGTAATACCTACAATTACACATCTTTTTATCAGTATATCGATCAATTTTAAGAGAATAAGGTCTTTTAGGGGCTAATTTATGATATATCAATGAAATTGAGTCGAATAGTATTATTTTTGCAGCTATTCATTGCATTATGTTGAATTTAGGTGGAATACAAACATTTAGAGTACGGTTCATTGCAATTGTGCGAGTATTCAACTAATTTTTATTGTATTTGAAGAGAATATATGTAATTTGACTTTAATATTTTCTATATGAAGATTTTTTAATATAATAGTCTTATTACACACCTAATATTTGCTATATTGATGTATTTTAATCGAACATTGATATTTGCTATATCAACGAATTTGAGTTGAATAGTGATGTTTTTGCAGCTATTTATTGTATTACGTTAAATTCATGGGAAGTACATGCATTTAGAGTACGATTCATTACATAATATGTTATTTTAACTAAATACAAGCAATTGTGTGTGTAGTCAATTAGTTTTTATTGTATTTGATGAGAATATATGTAATTTGACATTAATCTTGTCTATATGAACATTTTTTAACATAATACTCTGATTACTCACCTATTGTTTGCTATATTGATGTATTTCTATCAAAAATTGATATTTGGCGATCTATTAGGGACATTTGATTGCATTTTAAAGTAACACCTACTTACCCATCATTTTATCAGTATATTGAACAAGTTTAAGCGAATAGGGTCTTTTAGGGACTAATTTATGATATATCAATGAATTTAAGTCGAATAGCGATGTTTTTGCAGCTATTCAAAATATTATGTTGAATTCTGGTAGAATACAAGCATTTAGAGCACGATTCATTGCATAATAAGCTATTTTAACTAAATACAAGTAATTGTGTTAGTACTCAATTAGTTTTTATCGTATTTGAAGAGATTATATGCAATTTGACTTAGATCTTGTCAATATGAAGGTTTTTTAACAAAATACTCTGATTACACAACTAATGTTTACTATATTGATGTATTTCAATCGAAAATTGATATTTGACGATCTATTTGGGATATTTAATTGTGTTTTAACATAATACCTTCAATTATATATCTTTTTATCTGTATATCGATTAATGTTAAGAGAATATGGCCTTTTAGGGACTGATTTAGGACATATCAATGAATTTGAGTTGAATAGTGATGTTTTTGCAGCTATTTATTGCATTACGTTGAATTCAAGTGGAGTATAAGCATTTAGAGTACGATTCTTGGTATAATAAGTTATTTTAAGAATACAAGCAATTGAGTGAGTATTCAATTAGTGTTTGTTATATTCGAAGAGAATATATTCAATTTAACATTGATCTTGTATATATGAAGGTTTTTTAACTTAATACTCTGATTACAAACCAAATGTTTGCTATATTAAGGTATTTCAATTGAAATCTAATATTTGGCGATCTATTTGGGACATTTGATTGCGTTTTAACATAATACCTATAATTATATATCTTTTTGTCAGTATATCGATCGATTTTAAGAGAATAGGGCCTTTTAGGGACTGATTTAGGATGTATCTGTGAATTTGAGTTGAATAGTAATATTTTTGCATCTATTCATTGTATTACATTGAATTCATGGGGAGTACAGGCATTTAGAGTATGATTCATTGTATAACAAGTTATTTTAACTGAATAAAAGCAATTGTCTGAGTATTGAATTAGCTTTTGTTGTATTCGAAGAGAATATTTGTAATTCGACATTGATCTTGTCTATATGGAGGTTTTTTAACATAATACTCTGATTACAAACCTAATTTTTGCTATATTGAGGTATTTTAATCGAAAATTTATATTTGGCGATCTATTAGGGACATTTGATTGTATTTAACAGTAATACCTACAATTACACATCTTTTTGTCAGTATATCGATCAATTTTAAGAGAATAGGGCCTTTTATTGGCTAATTATGATATATCAATGAATTTGAGTCGAATAGTGATGTTTTTGCAGCTATTCATTGCATTACGGTGAATTCAGGTGGAATACAAGCATTTAGAGTACGGTTCATTGGGTAATAAGTTATTTTAACTGAGTACAAGCAATTTTGTGAGTATTCAATTAATTTTCATCGTATTTGAAGAGAATATAAGTAATTTGACTTTAATCTTGTTTATATGAAGATTATTTAATATAATACTCTTATTACACATCTAATGTTTGCTATATTGATATATATTTCAATCGGACATTGATATTTGGTGATCTTTTTGGGATATTGGATTGCGTTTTAATGTAATACCTACAATATATATCTTTTTGTCAGTATACTGAATAATTTTAAGAGAATAGGACCTTTTAGGGACTGACTTAGGACATATAAATGAATTTGAGTTGAATAATAATGTTTTTGCAGCTATTAATTGTATTATGTTGAATTCATGGGGAGTACCGGTATTTTGAGTACGATTCATTACATAATAAGTTATTTTAACTGAATACAAGCAATTGTGTGTGTAGTCAATTAGTTTTTATTGTATTTGAAGATAATATATGTAATTTGATGTTAATCTTGTCTATATGAAGGTTTTTTAACATAATACTCTGATTACACACCTAATGTTTGCTATATTCAGGTATTTCAATCGAAAAATTTAGATTTGGCGATCTATTAGGGACATTTGATTGCATTTAAAGTAATACCTACAATTACACATCTTTTTGTCAGTATATCGATTAATTTTAAGAGAATAAGGTCTTTTAGGGGATAATTATGATATCTCAATGAATTTTAGTTGAATAGTGATATTTTTGCAGCTATTCATTGCATTACGTTGAATTCAGGTGGAATACAAGCATTTAGAGTACGGTCATTGGGTAATAAATTATTTTAACTGAGTACAAGAAATTGTGTGAGTATTCAATTAATTGTTATTGTATTTTAAGAGAATATATGTAATTTGACTTTAAACTTATCTATCTGAAGATTTTTTAATATAATACTCTGATTACACACCTAATGTTTGCTATATTGATATATATTTTAATCGAACATTGATATTTGGCGATCTATTTGGGACATTTGGTTGCGTTTTAATGTAATACCTACAATTATATATATATTTGTATTAGTATATCTATCAATTTTAAGAGAATAGGGCCTTTTAGGGACTAATTTAGGACATATCAATGAATTTGAGTTGAATAATGTTTTTGGAGCTATTCATTATATTATGTTGAATTCATGGGGAGTACAGGTATTTAGAGTACGATTCATTGCATAATAAGTTATTTTAACTGAATTCAAGCAATTGTGTATGTAGTCAATTAAGTTTTATTGTATTTGAATAGAATATATGTAATTTTACGTTAATCTTGTCTACATGAAGGTTTTTTAACATAATACTCAGATTACAAACCTATTGTTTGCTATGTTGATGTATTTCAAACGAAAATTAATATTTGGCGATCTATTTGGGACATTTGATTGCGTTTTAACATATACCTATAATTATACATCTTTTTGTCAGTGTATCGATCAATTTTAAGAGAATAGGGCCTTTTAGGGACTAATGTAGGAGATATCAGTGAATTTGAGTTGAATAGTGATGTTTTTGCAGCTATTCATTGTATTACGTTAAATTCATGGGAAGTATTTAGAGTACGATTCATTGCATAATATGTTATTTTAACCGAATACAAGCAATTGTGTGTGTAGTCAATTAATTTTTGTAGTATTCGAAGAGAATATTTGCAATTCGACATTGATCTTGTCTATATGGAGGTTTTAGCATAATACTTTGGTTTCAAACCTAATGTTTGCTATATTGATGTATTTCAATCAAAAATTGTTATTTGGCGATCTATTAGGGACATTTGATTGCATTATATATAAATGAATTTGAGTTTAATACTGATGTTTTTGCAGCTATTTATTATATTACGTTGAATTCAGGTGGCGTACAAGCATTTAGAGTATGATTCATTGCATAATAAGTTATTTTAACTGAATACAAATAATTGTGTGAGTATTCAATTAGTTTTTGTTGTATTTGAAGAGATTATATGCAATTTAACTTAGATCTTGTCTATATGAAGATTGTTTAACATGATACTCTGATTACACACATATTGTTTGCTATATTGATGTATTTCAATCAAAAATTGCTATTTGGCGATCTATTAGGGACATTTGATTGCATTATATATAAATGAATTTGAGTCGAATAGTGATGTTTTTGCAGCTATTCACTGCATTACGTTGAATTCAGGTGGAATACAAGCATTTAGAGTACGATTTATTGAATAATAAGTTATTTTAACTGAATACAAGCAATTGTGTGAGTATTCAATTAGTTTTTGTTGTATTTAAAGAGATTATATGCAATTTGACTTAGATCTTATCTATATGAAGGTTTTTTAATATAATACTCTTATTACACACCTAATAGTTACTATATTGATGTATTTCAATTGACAATTGATATTTGGCGATCTATTAGGGGCATTTGATTGCATTTTAAAGTAATACCTACAATTACACATCTTTTTGTCAGTATATCAATCAATTTTAAGAGAATAGGGTCTTTTAGGGACTAATTTATGAGATATCAATGAATTTGAGTAGAATAGTGATATTTTTGTAGCTATTCATTGCAATACATTGAATTCCGGGGGAATACAAGCATTTAGAGTACGATTCATTACATAATAAGTTATTTTAATAGAATACAAGCAATTGTGAGAGTATTCAATTAGTTTTTGTCGTATTTGAAAAGATTATATGCAATTTGACTTAGATCTTGTCTATATGAAGGTTGTTTAACATAATACTCTGATTACACACCTAATGTTTACTATATTTATGTATTTCAATTGAAAATTGATATTTGACGATCTATTTGGGACATTTGATTGTATTATATATAAATGAATTTGAGTCGAATAATGATGTTTTTGCAGCTATTCACTGCATTACGTTGAATTCAGGTGGAATACAAGCATTTAGAGTACGATTTATTGCATAATAAGTTATTTTAACTGAATACAAGCAATTGTGTGAGTATTCAATTAGTTTTTGTTGTATTTAAAGAGATTATATGCAATTTGACTTAGATCTTATCTATATGAAGGTTTTTTTAATATAATACTCTTATTACACACCTAATAGTTACTATATTGATATATTTCAATTGACAATTGATATTTGGCGATCTATTAGGGGCATTTGATTGCATTTTAAAGTAATACCTACAATTACACATCTTTTTGTCAGTATATTGATCAATTTTAAGAGAATAGGGTCTTTTAGGGACTAATTTATGATATATCCATGAATTTGAGTCGAATAGTAATATTTTTGCAGTTATTCAATTTTAACTGAATACAAGCAATTGTGTGAGTATTCAATTAATGTTTATTGTATTTGAAGAGAATATTTGTAATTTGACTTTGATCTTATCTTTATAAATGTTTTTCAATTTTCGATTGAAATACCTCAATATAGCAAACATTAGGTTTGTAATCAGAGTATTATGTTAAATTGCAAATATTCTCTTCGAATACAACAAAAACTAATTCAATACTCACACAATTAATTTATTCAGTTACAATAACTTATTATACAATGAATCGTACTCTAAATGCATGTACTCCACTTGAATTCATCGTAATACAATGAATCGTACCCTAAATACTTATAAATTCAACGTAATGCAATGAATAGCAGCAGAAACATCACTATTCGACTCACATTCATTGATATATCATAAATCAACAGAATACTCTGATTACACACCTAATGGTTGCTATATTGATGTATTTCAATCGAAAATTGATATTTGGCGATCTATTAGGGACATTGGATTGCATTTAAAAGTAATACCTACAATTACACATCTTTTTATCAGTATATCAATCGATTGTCAGAGAATAGGGTCTTTTAGGGACTAGTTTATGATAAATCAATGAATTCGAGTCAAATATGTTTTTACAGCTATTCATTGCATTATGTTGAATTTAAATGGAATACAAGCATTTAGAGTACGATTCATGAAATAATAAGTTATTTTAATTGAATACAAGTAATTGTGTGAGTATTCAATTAGTTTTTATTTTATTTGACGAGATTATATGCAATTTGACTTAGATCTTGTCTATATGAAGTTTTTTTAACATAATACTCTGATTACACACTTAATGTTTACTATATTATTGTATTTTAATCGAAAATTGATATTTGACGATCTATTTGAGACATTTGATTGCGTTTTAATATAATACCTAAAATATATATCTTTTTGTAAGTATATCGATCAATTTTAAGTGAATAGGGCTTTTTAGGGACTGATTTAGGACATTTCAATAAATTTGAGTTGAATAGTGATCTTTTTCTAGCTATTAATTGCATTACGTTGAATTTAAGTGTAGTACAAGCATTTAGAGTACGATTCATTGCATAATAAGTTATTTTAACTAAATACAAGCATATGTGCAAGTATTTTATTATTAATTTATTATATTTAAAGAGTATATTTGCAATTTGACATTGATTTTGTCTATATGGAGGTTTTTTAACATAATACTCTGATTATAAATCTAATATTTGCTATATTGAGGTATTTCAATCTAAAATTGATATTTGGAGATCTATTAGGGATATTTGATTGCATTTTAAAATAATACCGATAATTACACATCTGTTTGTCAGTATATCTATCAATTTTAAGAGAATAAGGTCTTTTAGGGCTAATTTATGATATATTAATGAATTTGAGTCGAATTGTGATGTTTTTGCAGCTATTGATTGCATTACGTTGAATTCAGGTGGAATACAAGCATTAAGAGTACGATTCATTGCATAATAAGTTATTTTAACTGAATACAAGCAATTGTGTTAGTATTCAATTAATTTTTGTTATATTTGAAGAGATTATATGCAATTTGACTTAGATCTTATCAATATGAAGGTTTTTTAACATAATACTCTGATTACGCACCTAATGTTTGCTATATTGAGGTATTTCAATCGTAAATTGATATTTGGCGATTAATATGGGAAATTTGATTGTGTTTTAACGTAATACCTATAATTATACATCTTTTTGTCAGTATATCGATCAATTTTAAGAGAATATGGCCATTTAGGGACTGATTTAGGACATATCAATGAATTTGAGTTGAATATTGATGTTTTTAAAGCTATTCATTGTATTACGTTGAATTCATGGGGAGTACAGGTATTTAGAGTACGATTCATTGTATAATAAGTTATTTTAGCTGAATACAAGCAATTGAGTGAGTATTCAATTAGTTTTTGTTGTATTCGAAGAGAATATATGTAATTTGATGTTAATCTCGTCTATATGAAGGTTGTTTAATGTAATACACTGATTACCCACCTATTGTTTGCTAAATTGATATTTGATGATCCATTAGGGACATTTGATTGCATTTTAAAGTTATACCTACAATTACACATCTTTTTATCAGTATATCGATCAATTTTAAGAGAATAGGGTCTTTGAGGGACTAATTTATTGTATATCAATGAAATTTGAGTCGAATAGCGATATTTTTGCAGCTATTCATTGCATTATATTGAATTCAGGTGGAATACAAGCATTTAGAGTACGATTTATTGCATAATAAGTTATTTTAACTAAATACAAGCAATTGTGTGAGTATTCAATTAGTTTTTATCGTATTTGAAGAGATTATATGCAATTTGACTTAGATCTTATCTATATGAAGGTTTTTAACATAATACTCTGATTATACACCTAATATTTACTATATTCATGTGTTTCAATCGAATATTGATATTTGGCGATCTATTTGGGACATTTGATTGCATTTTTATATAATACCTATAACTATATATCTCTTTGTCTGTATATCGATCAATTTTAAGAGAATGGGTCCTTTTAGGGACAGATTTAGGACATATCAATGAATTTGAGTTGAATAATATTTTTAAAGCTATTCATTGTATTACATTGAATTCATGGTGAGTACAGGTATTTAGAGTACTCAATTAGTTTTTAATGTATTTGAAAAGAATATATGCAATTTAACTTTAATCTATTAGGGACATTTGATTGCATTTTAGTGTAATACCTATAATTACACATCTCTTTATCAGTATATCGATAATTTCTAAGAGAAAAGGCTATTTTATGGTCAGATTTATCACATATCAATGAATTTGAGTTGAATAGTGATGTTTTTGTGGCTATTCATTGCATTACGTTGAATTCAAGTAGAGTACAAGCATTTAGAGTATAATTCATTGCATAATAAGTTATTTTAACTGAATACAAGCAATTGTGTGAGTATTCAATTAGTTTTTATTGTATTTGAAGAGAATATATGCAAATTGACTTTAATCTCGTCTATATGAACATAATAAGTTATTTTAACTGAATACAAGCAATTGTGTGAGTATTCAATTAGTTTTTGTCGTATTTGAAGAGATTTTATGCAATTTGACTTAGATCTTGTCTATATAAAGGTTTTTTAACATAATACTCTGATTATACACCTAATATTTACTATATTGATGTATTTCAATCGAATATTGATATTTGGCGATCTATTTGGGATATTTGATTGCGTTTTAACATAATACCTATAATTATATATCTTTTTGTCTGTATATCGATCAATTTTAAGAGAATAAGTCCTTTTAGGGACAGATTTAGGACATATCAATGAATTTGAGTTGAATATTGATGTTTTTAAAGCTATTCATTGTATTACGTTGAATTCATGGGGAGTACAGGTATTTAGAGTACGATTCATTGCATAATAAGTTATTTTAACTGAATACAAGCAATTGAGTGAGTATTCAATTAGTTTTTGTTGTATTCGAAGAGAATATATGTAATTTGATGTTAATCTCGTCTATATGATGGTTTTTTAATGTAATACACTGATTACCCACCTATTGTTTGCTAAATTGATATTTGATGATCCATTTGGGACATTTGATTGCATTTTAAAGTTATACCTACAATTACACATCTTTTTATCTGTATATCGATCAATTTTAAGAGAATAGGGTCTTTGAGAGACTAATTTATTATATATCAATGAAATTTGAGTCGAATAGCGATATTTTTGCAGCTATTCATTGCATTATGTTGAATTCAGGTGGAATACAAGCATTTAGAGTACGATTCATTGCATAATAAGTTATTTTAACTAAATACAAGCAATTGTGTGAGTATTCAATTAGTTTTTGTCATATTTGAAGAGATTATATGCAATTTGACTTAGATCTTATCTATATGAAGTTTTTTTAACTAATACTCTGATTGTACACCTAATGTTTACTATATTGATGTATTTCAATCGAATATTGATATTTGGCGATCTATTTGGGACATTTGATTGCGTTTTAATATAATACCTATAATTATATATCTTTTTGTCTGTATATCGATCAATTTTAAGAGAATGGGTCCTTTTAGGGACAGATTTAGGACATATCAATGAATTTGACATTGATCTTGTCTATATGGTGGTTTTTTAACATAATACTCTGATTACAAACCTAATGTTTGCTATATTGAGGTATTTCAATCGAAAATTGATATTTGGCGATCTATTAGGGACATTTGATTGTCTTTTAAAATAAAACCTACAATTACACATCTTTTTGTCAGTATATCGATCAATTTTAAGAGAATAGGGCCTTTTAGGGACTGATTTATGACATATCAATGAATTTGAGTCGAATGGTAATGTTTTTGCCGCTATTCATAGCATTACGTTTAATTTAAGTGGAGTACAAGTATTTAGAGTATGATTCATTGCATAATATATTATTTTAACTTAATTCAAGTAATTGTGTGTGTATTCAATTAGTTTTTTTTGTATTTGAAGATAATATATGGAATTAATCTTTTCTGTATGAAGGTTTTTTAATATAATACTCTAATTACACACGTAATATTGCTATATTTGTAACACTTACAATTTCACATCTTTTTGTCAGTCTATCAATCAATTTTAAGTGAATAGGATTTTGCAGGGACTAATTTATGACATATCAATAAATGTGAGTCGAATAGTGATCTTTTTGCAGCTATGTATTGCATTACATTGAATTCAAGTGGCGTACAAGCATTTAGAGTACGATTCATTGTATAATAAGTTATTTTAACTTAATACAAGCAATTCTGTGAGTATTCAATATATTTTTATTGTATTTGAAGAGAATATTTATAATTTGACTTTTATCTTATCTATATGAAGGTTTTTTAATAGAATACTATGATTACAGACGTAATGGTTGCTATATTGATGTATTTTAATTTAAAATTGATATTTGGCGATCTATTTGGGACGTTTGATTGCATTTTAAAGTAATACCTACAATTACACATCTTTTTATCAGTATATCGATCAATTTTAGGAGATTAGGGTCTTTTAGGACTAATTTATGATATATCATTGAATTGCATTACTTTGAATTCAGGTGGAATAGAAGCATTTAGAGTACGATGCATTGCATAATAAGTTATTTTAACTGAATAAAAGCAATTGTGTGAGTATTCAAGTATTTGAAGAGATTATATATAATTTGAATTTGACCTTATCTATATGAAGGTTTTTTAATATAATACTTTTATTACATACCTAATGTTTGCTATATTGATATATTTCAATCGAACATTAATATTTGGCGATCTATTTTTGGATATTTTGTTGCGTTTTAATATAATACCCATAATTATACATCTTTTTGTCAGTATATCAATCAATTTTAAGAGAATAAGGCCTTTTAGGGACTGATTTAGGACATATCAATGAATTTGAGTTGAAAAGTGATATTTTTGCAGCTATTCATTGTGTTACATTGAATTCATGGGGAGTACAGGCATTTAGAGTACGATTTATTGTATAATAAATTATTTTAACTAAATACAAATAATTGTGTGAGTATTCAATTAGTTTTTGTTTTATTCGAAGAGAATATTTGTAATTTGACATTGATCTTGTCTATATGGTGGTTTTTTAACATAATACTCTGATTACAAACCTAATGTTTGCTATATTGAGGTATTTCAATTGAAAATTGATATTTGCGATCTATTAGGGACATTTGATTGTCTTTTAAAATAAAACCTACAATTATAAATCTTTTTGTCAATATATCGATCAATTTTAAGAGAATAGGGCCTTTTAGGGACTGATTTAGGACATATTAGTGAATTTGAGTTGAATAGTAATATTTTTGCAGCTATTCATTTTATTATGTTGAATTCATGGGGGACTACAGGCATTTAGAGTACGATTTATTGTATAACAAATTATTTTAACTGAATACAAGCAATTGTGTGAGTATTCAATTAGTTTTTATTATATTCGAAGGGAATATTTGCAATTTGACTTAGATCTTGTCTATATGGAGATTTTTTAACATAATACTCTGATTACAAACTTAATATTTGCTATATTGAGGCATTGCAATCGAAAATTGATATTTGTCGATCTATTAGGGACATTTGATTGTATTTTAAAGTAATACCTATAATTACACATCTTTTAGGGACTAATTTGTGATATAATAATGAATTTGTGTCGAATAGTAATATTTTTTTGCAGCTATTCAATGCATTACGTTGAATTCAGGTTGAATACAAAAATTTAGAAGACAATTCATTGCATAATAAGTTATTTTAATTGAATACAAGGAATTGCGTGAGTATTCAATTAGTTTTTGTTATATTTGAAGAGATTATATGCAATTTGACTTAGATCTTGTCAATATGAAGGTTTTTTAACATAATACTCTGATTACACACATAATATTTACTATATTGAAGTATTTCAATCGAACATTGATATTTGACGATCTATTTGGGACATTTAATTGCGTTTTAACATAATACCTGCAATTATATATCTTTTTGTCAGTATATCAATCAATTTTAAGAGAATAAGGCCTTTTAGGGATTGATTTAGGACATATTAATGAATTTGAGTTGAATAGTGATCTTCTTCCAGCTATTCATTGCATTACATTTAATTTAAATGGAGTACAAGCATTTAGAGTATGATTCATTGTATAATAAGTTATTTTAATTAAATACAAGCAATTGTGCTAGTATTCAATTATTGTTTATTATATTTGAAGAGAATATTTGAAATTTGTCTTTGATTTTATCTATATGAAGGTTTTATAACATAATACTCTGATTACATACTTATTGTTCGCTCTATTAGGGATATTTAATTGCATTTTATTATAATACCTACAATTACACATCTTTTTGTCTGTATATTGACCAATTTTAAGAGAATATGATCTTTTAAGGGATTGATTTATGACATATCAATGAATTTGAGTGGAATGGTGATGTGTTTGCCGCTATTCATTGCATTACGTTTAATTCAAGTGGAGTACAAGTATTTAGAGTACGATTCATTGCGTAATTTGTTATTTTAACTGAATACAAGTAATTGTGTGAGTATTCAATTAGTTTTTTTTGTGTTTGAAGAGAATATATGGAATTTGACTTCAATCTTTTCTGTATGAAGGTTTTTTAACATAATACTCTGATTACACCTAATATTGCTATATTTGTAATACTTACAATTTCACATCTTTTTGTCAGTCTATCGATCAATTTTAAGTGAATAGGGCCTTGTAGGAACTAATTTATGATATATCAATGAATGTGAGTCGAATAATCATGTTTTTGCAGCTATTCATAGCATTACGTTGAATTCAGGTGGCGTACAAGCATTTAGAGTACGATTCATTGTATAATAAGTTATTTTAACTGAATACAAGCAATTGTGTGAATATTCAATTAGTTTTTATTGTATTTGAAGAAAATATTTACAATTTGACTTTGATCTTGTCTATATAAAGGTTTTTTAACAGAATACACTGATTACAGACCTAATGGTTGCTATATTGATGTATTTCAATCGCAAATTGATATTTGGCGATCTATTAGAGACATTTGATTATATTTTAAAGTAATACCTAAAATTAGATATTTTTTTGTCAGTTATCGATCAATTTTAAGAGAATAGGGTCTTTTAGGCACTAATTTATGATATATCAATGAATTTGAGTTGAATAGTGATGTTTTTGCAGCTATTCATTGCATTACGTTGAATTCAGGTGGAATACAAGCATTTAGAGTACGATTCATTGCATAATGAATGCAATGAATACTGAATACAAGCAATTGTGTGAGTATTCAATTAGTTTTTATCGTATTTGAAGAAATTATATGCAATTTGACCTAGATCTTGTCTATATGAAGGTTTTTTAACATAATACTCTGATTATACACCTAATATTTACTATATTGATGTATTTCAATCGAATATTGATATTTGGCGATCTATTTGGGACATTTGATTGCGTTTTAAGATAATACTTATAATTATATATCTTTTTGTCTGTATATCGATCAATTTTAAGAGAATAGGTCCTTTTAGGGACAAATTTAGGACATATCAATGAATTTTAGTTGTATAGCTATGTTTTTGCAGCTATTCGTTGTATTACGTTAAATTCATGGGGAGTACAAGCATTTAGAGTACGATTCATTAAGTAATAAATTATTTTGACTAAATACAAGCAATTGTGTGTGTAGTCAATTAGTGTTTATTGTATTTGATGCGAATATATGTAATTTGACATTAATCTTGTCTATATGAAGGTTTTTTAATGTAATACTCTGTTTACACACCTAATGTTTGCTATATTGATATATTTTAGGGGTGGCAAAATGGGTCGGCGGGTCGGGTTCGGGTCGAACCCGAATCCGACCCGACCCGAATAGCCTCAACCCGAACCCGACTCATTTATTAAATGGGTCAAAATCCATTACCCGAACCCGACCCGATTAATAAATGGGCTGGGTTGGCGGGTCGACCCAACCCGTTTATAGAGTATTTTTTGATAAATGCCCAACCCGAACCCTACCCGACCCGATTATGCCCAACCCGAACCCGACCCGTTTAATAAATGGGTCAAAATTCATGACCCATACCCAAAATTTGCGGGTCGGGTTCAGGTCGGGTTCACGGGTCGGGTCATATATTGCCACCCCTAATATATTTTTATTAAAAATTGATATTTGTCGATCTATTTGGGATATTTGATTGCGTTTTAATGTAATACCTACAATTATACATCTTTTTGTTAGTATATCGATTAATTTTAAGAGAATAGAGTCTTTTAGGGACTAATTTATGATATATCAATGAATTTGAGTCGAACAATGATGTTTTTGCTGCTATTCATTGCATTACATTGAATTCAGGTGTAATACAAGCATTTAGAGTACGATTTATTGCGTAATAAGTTATTTTAACTGAATACAAGCAATTGCGTGAGTATTCAATTAGTTTTTGCTGTATTTGAAGAAAATATTTGTAATTTGACTTTGATCTTGTCTATATGAATGTTTTTTAACAGAATACTCTGATTACAGACCTAATGGTTACTATATTTATGTATTTCAATCATAAATTTATATTTGGCGATCTATTAGGGATATTTGATTGCATTTTAAAGTAATACCTATAATTACACATTTTTTAATCAGTATATCGATCAATTTTAAGAGAATATGGTCTTTTAGGGACTAATTTATGATATATCAATGAATTTGAGTTGAATAGTGATGTTTTTGCAGCTATTTATTGCATTACGTTGAATTCAAGTGGAGTATAAGCATTTAGAGTACGATTCATTGCATAATAAGTTATTTTAACTAAATACAAGCAATTGTGTGAGTATTCAATTAGTTTTTATTGTATTTGAAGAGATTATTTGCAATTTGACTTAGATCTTGCCTATATGAATGTTTTTAATATAATACTCTGATTACACACCTAATGTTTACTATATAGATGTATTTCAATCGAAAATTAATATTTGGCGATCTATTTGGGACATTTTGTTGTATTTTAATATAATACCTACAATTATACATCTTTTTATCAGTATTTCGATTAAGTTTAAAAGAATAGGGCCTTTTAAGGACTGATTTAGGACATATCAATGAATTTGAGTTGAATAGTAATATTTTTGCAGATATTCATTGTATTACGTTGAATTCATAGGGAGTACAGGCATTTAGAGTACGATTCATTGTATAATAAGTTATTTTAACTGAATACAAGTAATTGTGTGAGTATTCAATTAGTTTTTATTGTATTCGAAGAGAATATTAGCAATTTGACTTTGATCTTGTTTATATGAAGGTTTTTAACATAATACTCTGATTGTAAACCTAATGTTCGCTATATTGATGTATTTTAATCGAAAATTAATATTTGACGATCTATTAGGGATATTTAATTGCGTTTTAATATAATACTTATAATTACAAATCTTTTTGTCAGTATATCGATTAATTTTAAGAGAATAGACACTTTTAAAGTCTGATTTAATACATATCAATGAATTTGAGTTGAATAGTGATTTTTTTGCCGCTATTCATTGTATTACGTTGAATTTAAGTGGAGTAAAAGCATTTACGGTATGATTTATTACATAATTATTTCTTTTAACTGAATACAAGCAATTGTGTGAGTATTCAATTAGTTTTTATTGTATTTGTATAGAATATATGAAATTTGACTCTAATCTTATCTATATGAAGATTTTTTAATATAATATTCTGATTACACGCCTAATGTTTGCTATATTGATGTATTTCAATAGAAAATTGATTTTTAGCGATCTATTAGGGACATTTGATTGCGTTTTAATGTAATACCTATAATTACACATCTTTTTATCATTATATCGATCAATTTTAAGAGAATAGGGTCTTTTAGGAACTGATTTTTGACATATCAATGAATTTGAGTTGAATAGTGATGTTTTTGCAGCTATTTAAAGTATTACGTTGAATTTAAGTGGAGTACAAGCATTTAGGGTACGATTCATTGCATAATAAGTTATTTTAACTTAATACAAGCAATTGTGTGAGTATTCAATTAGTTTTATTGTATTTGAAGAGAATATATGTAATTTGACTTTAATCTTGTCTATATAAAGATTTGTTAATATAATACTCTGATTATACAAATAATATTTGCTATATTGATGTATTTCAATGAAAAATTTATATTTGACGATCTATTAGGGACATTTGATTGTGTTTTAATGTAATATCTACAATTAGATATCTTTTTGTTAGTATATTGATCAAGTTTAAGAGAATAAAGTCTTTTAAAGACTGATTTATGATATATCATTAAATTTTACTTGAATAGTGATATTTTTGCAGCTATTTATTGTATTATATTGAATTTAAGTGGAGTATAATAATTTAAAGTATAATTTATTATATAATAAATTATATTTATTAAATATAAATAATTATGTGATTATTCAATTAATATTTATTATATTTAAAGAGAATATAGGTAATTTGATGTCTACGGTTGGGAGCTCTCTCTCCATTTTTTTTTTTTTTTTTGGGGGAATTTCTTGCTTCGCTTCTGGCAGACGGCGAATTTCGCCGGCATCTCTCCGGCTATTCTCGTTTTTCGCTAGATTGTGGGAGGCTAGATCGCTGGAGTTTTTTCGGCGGTTAATTGGAGGCAGACTGGAGTTCGGTTCCTCTCAGGACGACGAAGTTTTCTTCGGGAGTTTTAGGTATTAGATTCCTTTCTTGTTCTTTCTTGCAGGTGACGGTGCAAGATCGCCGGCAGGAAGGTGACTGCAAGTTTCGCTGAGGATTGGCGGGGGTTTTTTCTTCGGTGCACTCAGACGACGTGGTAGCTTCTGACGGGCGGCGGAGGAGATTGACGGCTTCAGCAAGAAGGCGTCTGACGGTTGAAGGGTTGTGGCACTTGGGGCGTGTGATAGGATTCTGGAGCTGCGGCGCCTCTTACTTCCTTCTGTACAAGGGTGCAGGTGGCTTCCGGCTTCCTGGTGCTTTTTCTTCCTTTCTTCCTGGTTATTTTCTGATCTGTTCTGCTTCTGTGTTTATTCTCGTTTTTGCTCTGTTTTGTGGTGCACTCTCCTTTTTCTCTACTGTTTGTGATTTTCACTGTTTTTTGCTGTGATGGGGGATAAAGATCAGTTTAAATCTTTCTCTGATATTGTTAAAAACTGTGCTGTTGCCCTTGTTTTAATTACTATTGATAAAAAACCTTATATGAATAAAGATGCTATTACTTTTTTTTATACAAGGATGAAATTCAGAGGATGGCAAGCCCTTTTGAGTTATCTTTGGTTGGAAAGTTTGTGTATGGAAGATCTGATCTCTCAGATATTAGAAGGTTTTTTGTTTCTTTGAATTTGAAGGGTGGATGTAGTTTTGGTCTCATGGATAATAGGCATCTCTTTATTAATTTTTGTAATCCAGAGGACTTTCATAGACTTTGGGAGAAACAGTTGTATTATGTTGAGAAATGTCCAATGAAACTATCCAAGTGTGGTTTTAGAGTGGAAAAGGAATCCTCTATATGCCCTGTTTGGATCAATTTTCCTAGGATTCCGGTGGAATTTAGAGGAGAAGTTATGAGTTGGGCTTCTGTTTTTGGTAAACCAGCTAAGATGGATGAGGCGACTGTTAAATTTTTAAAGCCTTGCTCTGCCAGAGTTCTTGTTGTATTAAGCACTTGGAGGAATTTTGGGTGGATGTGGAAGGTAAAGAAAAATATCTCCAAAAGGTTGTTTTTGAGCATAAACCTCTCTATTGTAGTCATTGCTTTAAACTTGGACATAATTTAGACAACTGTTTTGTGAGAAATCCAGATTTAAAGAGGGAGAGGAAACAGAGTTCTGAAACTGAAAAGGACAAATGGAGAAGAAGTTCTCAAAAACCTGAAAGTATGAACAAAAGAGTTGAACATAATGAGAAGCAAGATGAATTTAAGCCGGTTAAAACTAAGAAAAAATGGATGGAGAAAAAAAACCTTTCTATCTCTAAAGCAAATGATAATAATTTAGTGAAAGGCTCTTCTCCAAACAGTGAGCAGAAAGATGAAACTGTTTTGGAACATCAAATATTTGGGAATGATAATTCAGTCCAGCAAGCTCAAGTTACAGAAAGTGAGATTGGGAACTTTCATCTTGAAAGACAATGTTTTTTAAATAAAGAGGAGATGCTCAGCAATTGCAGATTTTTTGAAAGGTTTACCACAATAGATTTTCTGTTCTAAATGTTGATGAGGACATAAACAATGAAGGTAACAGTAAAGAGGATAATATTGAACCTGTTTCAGATTCTGGATCAGCTAATGGATGTGAAGCTGAGGAGCCCATTGGAGATGGAGCACAAGAGGGGGACGAAATTAAAGGAACATTTAATACGCAGGCCTAAGATCTGTTTCTCCTTTTCTTTCTCATTGTTTTTATGATGAATACAAAAATGATTTTTTGGAATGCTAGAGGTTTGGGTAATAACGCCACTGTTGGCTTAATCCGAGAGATGAAGAATGATTTTCATATTAATTTCATTATGCTGGCCGAACCTAAGATTCCTGCGGCTGAGATTAACAGTTTGGGTCGAAGAATCGGTTTTTCTCATTGCTTTGCCTCTTCTTTTAACTCGATCTGGGTTTTTTGGCAAGATGATTGGGATTGTGAGGTGGTGGCTGGCAAAAATGTGCTGCTGCTGCTGTAGCTGCGGCAGCAGCAGAGTGTGCTGCTGCTGTAGCTGCGGCAGCAGCAGAGTGTGCTGCTGCTGTAGCTGCGGCAGCAGCAGAGTGTGCTACTGCTGTCGCTGTTGTAGTTGCCCGGGGCTGCGCACGGCAAGAAGCAGCTATAGGGAGTCGGTTCCGCAGCCCCGGTCTTGTATTGGATTCACCATCGTCGCCGCAACCTGCAGAAAAAAGGTTAGCATAAAAGGAGTTCCTGGTGCTGCCAGCAGGTCTGGGTGTTTTTCGTCGGTATTTGTCGCCATCATCATGCCACTCTGAACTGTTGAGCTGAGCCTTTCTGCTGCTGGTGGGTAGCGATTTGCTGCTGCTGCTGCTGCTGTCTTGCTGAATTCAGTGAGGTAGCAGGCTTAGATTTGTTGCCTGCAGCCTGCTTGGGTTGTTGTCCAGCCAAATTCCGTGGTTTTTGGCAGTTGGTTACCAGCATCCATGGACCGACCGAATCCTTAGACGCATTCTCACAAGGGTCAAGTTGGGCATGCACAGCATTAGTCTCCATCATATCGTTGGACAGCGCCGGGGAGGGAGTGGTGGATGCATTGGCTTGTGATGTCGGTCCTTGGAGGGGACAACTCGTGTCTCTGTGCCCAACAACACCGCAATTAAAGCAGATGACCGTAATACCTTCATACTCAGCTCTTTGAAAAAATTTCCCTTTCGGTCCGTCGATCCAAACACCCGGCTTAAGGGGTTGGGCTAGATTAACTCGAACGCAAACTCTAGCAAAGGCAATTTTATCCATGTTTGCGGTGACAGGATCTAGCCATAATGGGCCACCAATATCGACGAGATTCTTGCTAGATTCTCCTTTCCCTAACAGTAGAGGGGGAGTTCTGGTAATCTAACTCAGATCGGTGTCGAGGCACCTACAGAAGAGGAGGGGTTGAAATCAAGGGACCAAACATCAAGTCCTAGAATTTGGCCCGCCACCGTCCAAGGTCCGGATTGAATGATAGCATCCCTATCTGCATCATTTTTAGTAGGCAATTTCTGCTGCTGGAGTTATTGGAGCTGTTTGGTGCAGTAATCTGAACAGAACTTGTGCATGTTAACATCACAGAATGCGCGACAACGACCTGCATTACCGACTACCTCAAAGGGCCACTCGCATCCTCACCCGGAATGATTTTTGCAACATCACAGGCATTACAAAGTTTGCGGCCACCCCTCGGGCCGCAGGGTGCGCAGAAAAAATACCTTGACGGAGCTCTGGAGGCGTAGCTTGCTGCGAGGGTGAGAGATCCAGCCTTTGAACTTCATCTTCCTTGCATGGGTTGGGTTGCAGCAGTTCAGTTTTGCTGGTTCCAGCAGCTGTAGCTTCAGGTTTGCATCCACTTCCAGCATTTTCATCAGCTGAAACAGGGGTGCTCTGCTCTGATTTGCTGGAGCTGTTGCCACCTTCTGTTTTTGAGCAAGGGCTAGATCGCAGCACGCCATTTTCGAGTGTGCTGATGTAGTCTGCGGTTCCTGCACATCCAGCGGCTGCAAGCTTGGCAAGCTGTTCTGCTTCACGGGATCGGCTGCAGGAGGCGGAAACCTCCGCCTCAGCTTTGACGGAACATGCATTCTGTTCGGGAAAGCCAAGGGAGGAAGCCTGCAATCTTTGGTTTGGATGGGCCTGCACCGGCGAGCTGTCAGGCATACAATCCTGCTCTGTCAACAGCGACCTGGACACCGCCGATGGGGAAGGAAATCTCTGTTCCGGTGAGTTGGGCGGTGTAGAATGGCTGCAGCTTTCCATCCTGGCTACAGTAGCAGCCACCACACCTCCTTTCTCAGCCTTGCAACCCCGGCCTTGGGCATCCGGCGGGGAGGCTGACCGGCGGCCCTTGCGTTTGTTTCCCAGATCGGGAATGGAGGCAGGGAAACACTGTAGCAAGAGGAAAAAAACCAGCCCAAAGTTTTTCCCAAAGTTTTTGGGTTCCTTGAAATTCGGCCGTAGCCTATAATACTATAACAGTATAAAAAGATACATCAGGTACAAAAGTTTCGATCCTCGTCGAGAATCGCACAAAAATCGAGTGGGAGGGACATGCCCCTACTCCACTCTATATCATCTAAGCAAGAAAAGAAAGCTATAAAATCTGCCGCTCTATTGGCGGCTCTGTATACATGAGAAACTCTATATGCCTTGAAGGCACAAAAAAGTTCGGCAATCTGGGCCGTGGTCTTGTCGGGAGGGTGTCCTCTGGCTGCCCGCTGAAGGTCCGCAATAGTGATGGCTGAGTCGCCCTCTATCCAAATTCCGACCGCCGTACTCGCCCACTCCTGGGCGGTTGTCACCGCAATGAGGGCTCCCCTCGCTTCTGCTGTTGGAGTGGCATAAGTATAGAACTTAGAACCAATTGCTGTTAGGAAATTGCCTTGATGATCTCGAACAACTCCACCTGCGCTTGCCGCACCGTTCTATTTAACGGAGCCATCGAAGTTCACCTTAATCCATCGTGGGGGTGGGGGATCCCAATGGAATGTAGAGGGGTAACAATAGCCTTCAAGGCTGTTGGGATCCCAGTTCCCCACGTTGGATGAAGGTTGATCTTGGGCTTCGCTAAAATGAACTAGTGCAGCTATTACTCTAAGCAACGGGAACGGTTTGTTGTGGACCCGACCGTAGCAAGCTCGCCAAGAGTGGTACAATGCAGCCACCGCACGGATGGCCTGAGGATCAGCTGGAATTTGTTGAACTCGTGCCTGCAAGTTGCTGAGAAAAATGTGCAGTAGATGACCATCGCGAGCTTGGAACGATGGAGAAGTCGCTGCCGTATCAGCCACCAGAGCTGGTGGCGTGGGAGTGGCATGTCCGGGGAGGGACTCTGTTGCTACAGCACCAAAAATGACTGCTTTAGCAGCTGCAGAATTAAATTCTGCTACTGCTACAGCAGGTTCAGCTGCTGTTACAGCAGCAGCGTTGAACTCTGCTGCTGTTGCTGCAGCAGCAGCTGGGGTTGCTGTTGTTGTTGGTGCAGCAGCAGCTGGGCTTGATGTTGCTGTAGCAGCAGCTGGAATTGCTGCTGCAGCAACAGCAACAGCAGCGGAATGAGATGCTGCTGTTACGGCAACAGCAATGGAATGTGCTGCTGCTGTAGTAGCAGCAGCAGGATTAACTACTGTTGTCGCAGCAGCAGCAGCAAGCTGCTGCTGCTGCTACGAAAGCAGCAGTTTGAGCTGCTGTTCCTGCTATGGCAGCAGCAGGTTGTGCTGCTGCTGTAGCCGCGGCAGCAGCAGGTTTTGCTGCTGCTGTAGCTGAGGCAGCAGCAGGCTGTGCTGCTGCTGTAGCTGCGGCAGCAGCAGAGTGTGCTACTGTTGTCGCTGTTGTAGTTGCCCGGGGCTGCGCACCGCAAGAAGCAGCTGTAGGGAGTCGGTTCCGCAGCCCCGGTCTTGTATTGGATTCACCATCGTCGCCGCAACCTGCAGAAAAAAGGTTAGCATAAAAGGAGTTCCTGGTGCTGCCAGCAGGTCTGGGTGTTTTTCATCGGTATTTGTCGCCATCATCATGCCAGCTATGAGGGTTCAGTGTGGTGAGGACAGTATCATGCTTTCTCTTGGGCGGATTCTGCCCCGAGCCATGCAAAATAGGAAGAGTTGAGGTGCTAGCGGGACAGAAATCAACAACTGGAACGGGGGTAGCATGCTGCACTTTCTGTGATTTTGCCTTCGGCACAACTGTGGTGGAAGACTTTCGTTTATTGCACTTCCGACTGACTGGGCAATGCTGCGGTGGGGTTAGGGGACTAGTAGGTAGCTCCCAATAGGCCTCTTCAGACTGCACAACATCAGCCCCTGTTGCTAACTCCGCTCCCTCCCGTTGTAGGGCATCAAAGACGGCGCTAGTGAACTTACACTCACAGACAAAGTGTTGCACATCCTCTTCAGCAGAGCAACCCCATGGGCATCTGTTAGACTCCCGCAGACGCCTACGCTTGAGCCAGGAAAAAGTGGGCATAACGTCACAACAAATCCTCCAGAGAAAGGTGACAAAGCGGGGCTGCGCGCGCAACTTCCAGACCCTGCACTTTAGGAATAAGGACCACTAGCTTATCCTTCTAACGCTTTGGCATGGACCCATAACTAAAGAAATGATGAACAGCAGTCAAGACATCCGAGCTGGTAGGACTCCAGTAGCCCTTAAGGAACGAGCTTGTTATGCCATCGATGCTAGGGGCCTTATTGTTGCCAAGGGAGTTGATAGCAGCTACAATCTCCTCATTGCTAATAGGTGAGCCGATCCTGAGAGCATCTTCTTGAGAGATCGTAGCTTTGGGTGGGGGAATGCTCAGCTCAGACAGCGGGGCAATAGGGGGCCTCCATTTTGAGGAGAAGTGGCCAACCAAAGCAGCTTGGATCCCTTCATTGTCTGTGATTTCCTCACCATCTTGCCCAAGTAAGCGATGGATGTGGTTGGTACGTTTCCGGCAAGTGGCAGCTTTATGGAAAAAGGAAGAGTTGCGATCCCCACATTTGGCTCACTTCACTTTGGCTCTTTGAAGCCACCAAGTCTCAAGTCTGCTAAGTGTGGTGTTGTAATCTGCAATCAACTGTAAAAGGCAATCCAACTCACTGTCATTCAGGCCAGCGCCGATGGACTCCCTTAGTTAAAGCTTGCAATTCTGCTCTCAAGGTCTTTGGCTCTGGCGTGGATATCCCCAAACTTCTCCCGACTCCAAATCATAAGGGCGCGAAGTGTGCGAGCGAACTTGTGGTTGAGAATGGCAGGCGGGCTACCATGAGCAGGTTTATGCCATTCTCTAACCACAACCTCCTTGGAACCCTCTTCTTCGAGCCAGACATCTTCAAATTTCAGGATGCCGCCTTGCGTTTTAAACTCCAAGTTTCTGCCTTGAACCAAAAGCGGGCAATGATCAGACCCAATTCTAGTAAGGTGAGTAACAGCAGAGCTCGGGAGAGCAGATAAAGCCGCGGAGTTGAAGCAGACCCTGTTCAATCTAACCCACATACGAGCTTTGCCCTTTTTGTTGTTCCACCAACTGTAACGCTGCCCCCCATTCTAGCCATCATGAAGATCATTATTGGCTAAGAAGCTAGCAAATTCATTGTGGGCCTCCGTGGGGATGAAAGGCTTGCCTCCTCGCTTGTCTTCTTGCGAAAGGATGCAGTTGAAGTCACCTCCCACAATGGCCGGAGTTTCCGCATCCAACAATGGGGAAATGCTATCCCAAATAATACGGCACTTGATGTAATCTTTGTCAGCATAAACAGCACAAATGTGTCAAATATGTTGACTCATAACAGTAGCCTAAGCAACAACAACTTGTTTGTTGGAGTGAATGACTTGGAGTCGGGTGATGTGGTTGAGCCAACACACAATAATGCCACCAGATTTGCCCACTGACGGCTCCACGTGAAAGTCCCATTGACGTCCCACTAGTCTGTCAACTTCTCTTCTAGAGAACGACTTAACTCTGATTTTCAAAAGACATATCACTACCGGTGAGTGCCTCCTGACTAAAGCCTGAAGGTGATTGCGCGAAGCTGGCTTTTTAACTCCGCGACAATTCCAAAAGATGGCTTTAATCATTGGGGGGGAGGAGGAAAGGTGGGAGTGGAGGGGTAGAGCGCTGCCCTCCATAATAGTGTCACCACGAGTCTGCCGTCTTCTTCTGATTAGTTTGCCACCACTAGCTGGGGTTATGCAGTCCTTGAGGTTAGCAAGCTCTCTCCCAATGTTTTTTAGAGATTCTTTCCCGACCCTTGCGAGTGATGGCATTGGGGGAGAGAAAGTTTTGCATAGGAGATTTCAACTTCTTCTTGTTTGCTAAAGAGGGCGTCAGAAGAGAGTTAGTGAGGGGCTTGACATCACTTTCCTCCATACAAAGATCAAGGACAGCAAATGGATTGTTGTGCTGCGAGGCGAGGGAAATGCTGTCTTTGCCTTTGGCTACAAACTGGGTGGACTGTGCCTCCTTATTGCCGTTCTGCACGCTGTATTTTGCCTTCTGCTTGTTCTGCTACAGTACTGCCCCGCATTTCTACATTGCCCGTCTGCTTGTTTTGCAGCACCCCCTTCATGTCTACAGTACTGTCCTGCACTTCTACAGTACTGTCCTGCATTTCTACAGTACTATTCTGCATTGCTACAGTACTATTCTTCATTTTTACAGTACTATCCTGCATTTCTACATTGCTCTTCAGCATTTCTACAGTACTATCCTGCATTTCTACAGTGCTCTTTAGCATATCTACAGTGCCCTTCTGGTTTTTCTGCAATAGCCCCGGGATTGCTACAGCACTGTCCTGCAAGTCAACAATGCCCTTCTGCTTGAATAGCCTTTTTGGGATATCGAAGTGGTTATTCTGAGGAGTTTTTGCCCCTGTAGCATACTGTCCCACCACTCTGAGCTGTTGAGCTGAGCCTTTCTGCTGCTGGTGGGTAGCGATTTACTGCTGCTGCTGTCTTGCTGAATTCAGTGAGGTAGCAGGCTTAGATTTGTTGCCTGCAGCCTGCTTGGGTTGTTGTCCAGCCAAATTCCGTGGTTTTCGGCGGTTGGTTACCAGCATCCATGGACCGACCGAATCCTTAGACGCATTCTCATAAGGGTCAGGTTGGGCATGCACAGCATTAGTCTCCATCATATCATTGGACAGCGTCGGGGAGGGAGTGGTGGATGCATTGGCTTGTAATATTGGTCCTTGGAGGGGACAACTCGTGTCTCTGTGCCCAACAACACCGCAATTAAAGTAGATGACCGTAATACCTTCATACTCAGCTCTTTGAAAAAATTTTCTTTTCGGACCGTCGATCCTAACACCCGGCTTAAGGGGTTGGGCTAGATTAACTCGAATGCAAACTCTAGCAAAGGCAATTTTATCCATGTTTGCGGTGACACGATCTAGCTATAATGGGGCACCAATATCGACGAGATTCTGGCTAGATTCTCCTTTCCCTAACAGTAGAGGGGGAGTTCTGGTAATCTAACCCTGATCAGTGTCGAGGCACCTACAGAAGAGGAGGGGTTGAAATCAAGGGACCAAACATCAAGTCCTAGAATTTGGCCCGCCACCGTCCAAGGTCCGGATCGAATAATAGCATCCCTATCTACATCATTTTTAAATTGATAGATAAAACAATCTTTGCCCGCACCCTTCGCGCTCTTAAGATTTGGAGTCGGGACAAGCTAGGGAATATCCACGACAAAGCTAAAGATCTAGAAAGCAGAATTGCTGAGCTACAGCTGAGGGAGTCAATTGGCACTGTCCTGACTGACAGTGAGCTGGATTGCCTATTACATTTGGTTGCAGAATACAACACCACCCTCAGAACACTGGAGACTTGGTGGCTACAAAGGGCCAAAGTGAAGTGGGCCAAGTGTGGGGATTGCAATACTTCCTTTTTCCATAAAGCTGCAACTTGCAGAAAGTGCACCAACAACATCATCCGCTTACTTGGGCAGAATGGGGAGGAAATCACAGACAAAAAAGGGATCCAAGCTGCGTTGGTTGGCCACTTCTCCTCTAAATAGAGACCCCTCATTCCCCCTTTGCCTGAGCCGAACATCCCCCCACCCAGAGCCACAATCTTTCATGAAGATGCACTCTGGATCAGCACACCTATCAGCAATGAGGAGATTGTTGCTGCTATCAACTCTCTGGGCAGCAACAAGGCTCCTGGCATCGATGGCATAACAAGCTCCTTCCTTAAGGGCTACTGGAGTGCTACTAGCGCTGATGTCTTGACTGCTGTTCATTATTTCTTCAGACATGGGTCCATGCCAAAGCGTTGGAAGGACACACTAGTGGTCCTTATTCCCAAAGTGCCGGGAGCTGAACTTCCTTCCCAATTCAGATCTATTAGCCTCTGCACCACTATCTACAAAGTCATCGCCAAAATCCTTATCAATCGAGTGAAGGATGTCCTCAGCTCTCTCATCTCTCAAGAGCAAGGAGCCTTTGTTCCGGGCCGTGGCATTGCTGTCAACTGCCTGCTAGCACAAGAGATCATGCAAAAGTTGGCTTCCTCTGAATCATCCACTGGCTACATGTCCATCAAAGTTGATATGGAACAGGCCTACGACAGAATGTGGTGAGATTTTTTACAAAAAATTCTTCAGCACTTTGGCTTCCCTGACACCTGGAGCAGATGGGCCTTAGCTTGTGTTGAAGCTCCGAGATTTGCTTTGATGATAAATGGACAGAAATCCAATTGGATAGAAGCAACTTGTGGCTTTCGACAGGGTTGCCCTTTGTCTCCGTATTTGTTCATTCTCTGCTCTGAATTACTTTCCCTCCTTATTAACCAACACCAGAATAGAGATGACCTGCTGGGGATCCGAACTCAACACATGGGCCCCTTGTCACCCACCTTTTGTTTGCAGATGACATTCTCTTGTTTGCCCCCGCCACCTGCAGAGCTGTCAGAATTCTGAATTGTATTTTCGATACTTATTGCAGTTGGTCTGGACAGAAAATCAATAAGGCTAAGTCCTCCATTTGTTTTAGCAAGAAGATGAAGGGAAGTAGGAAGCACATGAATGCTAACAAATGGGGGTTCCGTATGCAAGATGAGGGCAAGTACTTGGGCATTCCGCTCATCAGTTGGAGGCCAGTAAAAGCCGACTTTCAGCATATTATTGAATCTATAAGGGGAAGAATTTCTTCGTGGGGCACCAGGCACCTATCACTTAATGACAGAGTCACACTTATTAATAGCGTGCTCACCTCTATTCCTATCTTCTCCCTCTCTCATACCTTTGTGCCTGATAATGTTTTGGTGGAGATTGAGAAGTTAATTAGACGTTTTCTATGGAGCGGCAACCTAACTTTGAATGCAGCTCATTTAGTAGCATGGGAGCATGTAACCAAGCCAAAAAATGTTGGGGGGTTGGGCATCCACCGTTTGGAGGAATGGCGCTCTATTCTCGTGGCCGAACTAGCCTTCAACTTTCTTAATAACGCGGACACTCTTTGGGTCAAATGCTTCTAGGCTAAGTACGAAAATAGAGAGATCACCTTCTCCACCAAAAGGGGTGATTCGTGGACTTGGAAATTTATTTGTCAGGGAGGGACTACAGCCTTACAAAACTCTATATGGAAGATTGGCAGTGGTGGTAGTACCAAAGTTATGGAAGACGCCTGGGTTGACTCCAACACCTTCTTGAGGTGGCTTACCTTAATCAATACTACTGAACTACCCCCCTTGACCGTTCAGCAGTTCCTCCAGACGAACGGTGAATGGAACCATTCTAAGCTCCATAAATTCTTTGGCTCATAGTTAGCGTTGAGAATAGGTAGGCTACCAAGGCTCGACAAGGTGGATAGGGACAGCCTTATTTGACTTAAGTCTGATTCTACCAAATCCCCCATCGCAGCTCTTTATAGAGATCTCTTCCGCGACAGAGAACTCCCATACAGTTGGGTCTGGAAGTTGCGCGCACAGCCCTGCTTTGTCATCTTTCTCTGGAGAATTTGTTGTGACGCTATCCCCACTTTTTCCTGGCTCAAGCATAGGCGTCTGCGGGAGTCTAACAGATGCCCATGGGGTTGCTCTGCTGAAGAGGATGTGCAACACTTTGTCTGTGAGTGTAAGTTCACTAGCGCCGTCTTTGATGCCCTACAACGGGAGGTGGCGGAGTAGACTTCAATAGAATCATGCATTTGATCTTAGTGAATGAATAGCTTGATCAGTTATGTTCAGTGAGCGTTTTAATTAATTGCTGCTAACAGATGTTTCAGTGTTTATATATATCACTAGATTCCGGGCTCAGTTCAACCTAACAATAGTCGATCGACTAGATTCAAGTTGCAGTTTGAACTACTTACTAAGTTTGATGAGTTAGATTTGTATGGTAGCAAAGTAGTTTGGGTTAGAGTTGACATGAGTAGACAACTTCTTATTTTTTTAGAAGATTAAGTCCTTTAAATAGTTTATGTGATGACTCGTGATAAAAAATAGTAAAGAGTGTCCGCCAAGTGATGTTTGAATATATTTTTTAATTTTGTGTTCTTTTTAATTAAAATATATTTTTAAAATTTATCATCTTTAAAAGTAATAATCTAGATTATGTTATATATGTGTATATGTAATTATTACAAGAAATTAACCAATGGATCGATCATGAATGAGAATGGATAAACGATCATTTGAATATAGCAATGGAGTCAAAAATTTCATAGAGTTTGCATTGAATAATTCAATTTCTTCTCAAGAAAATATGAGGTGTCCGTGTTTGAAATGTGGTAATATGAAACTTTTCAGTGCATCTACAGTGAAAGATCACCTTTTCTTTCACGGAATTGACGTGAACTATGAACAGTGGATTTGGCATGGGGAAGCTCCAAGAATTGAAAATATTAACAGGCCAAGAAGTTCTTCAACAGTTAATCCGGATATTGATATGAACGTTGAAGACACAATATTAGAACATGATAGACTGGATGATTTAATTAAGAATGTTGAAGATAATTTTACTCGTAAACCTGAACAATTTGAAGAATTTTTAGAAGATGCTAGAACACCTTTATTTCCCGGTTGCATTAACTTCACCAAACTTTCAGCATTAATGCGATTGTATAATTTGAAGGCAGCCAATGGATAGAGTAATAAGGGTTTTTCTGATTTATTACAGTTATTGAAAGAAATGTTACCTGCACCAAATCAACTTCCGATTTCAACATATGAGGCAAAGAAGATAATTTGTAAATTAGGGATGAACTACGAAAAAATCAGTGCATGCCCTAACGATTGTGTTTTATATAGAAATGAATATATTGATTCAAATCAGTGTCCACAATGTGGAAAATCAAGATGTAAGTTATGTGCAGATGGCACTAAGGAAAAGCATGGTGTTCCAGCAAAGGTTATGTGGTATTTATCACCTATACCACATTTTATGCGATTATTTCGTAATGAAGAACATGCAAAGAATCTTACATGGCACGCTGATGGTGAAGGTCGCATATGTGATCGGATGATGCGGCACCCGGCAGACTCAGCGCAATGGAAATCTTTTGATTTTATTTATGAAGATTTTGCCGAAGATCCTAGAAACTTAAGACTTGGGCTGTGTACTGATGGATTTATCTTCATAGTGTTCAGAGCAGTCAGCACAGTTGTTGGCCAGTTCTTTTAATTATATACAATTTGCCACCCAATTTATGTATGAAGCGCAAATTCATTATGCTAACTACGTTATATCTGGACCGAAGCAGCCTGGTTGTAAAATTGATATTTATCTTGCACCTCTGATTGATGATTTGAGGAAATTATGGAAAGGTGTAGAAACATATGATACTTATCGTCATGAGACATTCATATTAAGAGCAGCACTTATGTGGACTGTGAATGATTATCCAGCTTATGGTAATTTGGCAGGTTGTACTGTTAAAGGTTATTATGCATGTGTTATTTGTGGTGATAAAACTAATGCAGAATATCTAAAACATGGCAGAAAAATATGCTACATGTGCCATGGAAAGTGGTTGCCTATGGAACATCTTTTTCGGAAAAAC
>JAEMOT010003061.1:92226-111680 GCA_019297695.1 Apostasia ramifera | reverse complement strand
CTTGCGAATCAGGCTAAACAAGTCTTTTATGTTCAAGATCCTAGTAATTCTCAATGGTTAGTCGTTCTAACTTGTAACCCAAGATTTGTGATGGAAGAACATGACAACGATATTACTTCACAAGAAATGTCCGTATTCACAAGAAGCATATGTAAGAATGTATGTGATAATTTTGACGATATACCTAATTATCACATTGAAGATGAAGGTGAGATTGAGTTAGATATTACTGAGAAAAGAAGAAATAAGAAGAGAAAGAAATTTAAAAACTAATTTATAGGTAATATTATTTTATTAAATATATATAGTATTTTATAGAATAGAGTATTATTTTATAATTCTAACAGGTATTTATTTCAGACACTGATTTGCTACTTCGATCTTGTTTATTGCTGGTTCCAGTGACGGTAACTGCCTTACTTGGTATGTCTCTCTGTATATTTTATCATTTCAATGATTATAATTTTATATTGTTAATAAGTATAATTTTATATTTCTATTTTACAGATTATTAATGGCAGATCAACAACTATCTTCTGCTCCCAAAAAAAAGAGAGGAAAAACTCAATTAACAAAGTTGACTAAAAGCAGACAATCAGGAAAAATTATAATTCAGTTGGAGAATGGTAAGCCTTTACCTGGAAAAGAAACTGATCAACTGATAAGTATGTGTGGGCTTGTGGTAAGAAATAATGCCCCTATCTCGTACATTAAGTGGCGTGAGGTTCCAGAATTAAATAAACAGAAAATGTGGGCAGAATTATCTGTAAGTCAAATTATATTAGTACTATCATTTATCCAAAAATAAAGAAATGTACTAATTATTTTACTCAACTTATGATCTGAACATTTATATTGTAGGGAACATTTGATGGTATCGATGAGATAAAAGATCAATTATTTGTACAAATGGGTATTATGTGGAGAAATTGGAAGTCCCATATGTATAGAATATTTATCGAGCCAGCAGAGGGTGATGCTCGATATATTATTCCTGAGGAGTATAAGACTATGATTAATCAGCAAGAGTGGGATGATTTTATCAAAGCTTGCTCGAGTGATGAGTTTTTGGTAAACTTTTATAATTATATCTTAATTAAGTTTCAACTAAGAACTTACTTTTATAGTGAGTATTTTTCATAATCAATATTTAACTTCAATTTTAGGTTAAAAGTGATGCAGCTAAAGAAAAAGCAAAAGCCCAGAAGTACTTTCACACTACCTCAAGGAAAGGATACGCAGGTCTAGAGTATGAAATAGTATGAGAATTCAATTTAGATTCACTTTAGTTCTAAGATTCAGTGATAAAGTTATATTTTTTTTTTGTCTTTGACAGCAAAAAGAATCTGGCAATGAGGAATCTATCTCAAGAGCCGACTTATGGATTGCTGCAAAAAAAAAAGGATGGCCAATTTATTAACATGCCATCACAAGAAGTAGCAAATCAAATAGTAATTATCTTGTATATTAGTATTACTTTTACATCTTACAAATAAATATTAATTTGGTTATTTTTGTAGTTAGAGTTGGCTACACAGTCCTCTCAGGGTAGCTCTGCAGGTGGCGGGGGCAAACATGAGGATGTCATTTGCAAACAAAAGGTGGGTGATAAGGGGCCCATGTGCTGTAGTTCGGATCCCCAACAGGTCATCTTTGTTCTGGTGTTGGTTAATAAGGAGGGAAAGTAATTCAGAGCAGAGAATGAACAAATACGGAGACAAAAGGCAACCCTGTCGAAAGCCACAAGTTGCTTCTATCCAATTGGATTTCTGTCCATTTATCATCAAAGCAAATCTCGGAGCTTCAACACAAGCTAAGGCCCATCTGCTCCAGGTGTCAGGGAAGCCAAAGTGCTGAAGAATTTTTTGTAAAAAATCCCAACGCATTCTGTCGTAGGCCTGTTCCATATCAACTTTGATGGACATGTAGCCAGTGGAGGATTTAGAGGAAGCCAACTTTTGCAGGATGGAGTGGTTCAGCTCGACAGGGCTTCAATTTCGTACATGCAACATAAGTTGGCTTCCGTGTTAGTCGGTAAGCTTTTTGGGAGGAAACTGCCTTTTCAATTCCTCTCTGCTGAGCTTCATAAACGCTGGGGGCACTACGATGGCTTCAAGGTACAAAAGGTTCGATCCTCGTCGAGAATCGCACAAAAGTTGAGTGGGAGGGACATGCCCCTACGCCACTCTATGTCATCTAAACAAGAAAAGGAAGCTACAAAATTTGTCGCTCTATTGGCGGCTCTGTATACATGAGAAACTCTGTATGCCTTAAGGCCAGCCTCTCCGCCGGAAACCCATGGACTGCGCAGCAAGGAAGAGGAAGGAGGAGTGGTGGCTGCTGCTGTAGCTAAGATGGAAGGCTGCAGGAACTCCGAGCAGGTCACACCACTAAAACAGCAGCCATCTTCCCTGTCGGCGGCATCCAAGCTATTGTCCTTAGGGCAGGAGGCAATGTTCGGCAAATCGCAGGTGCAGGCCAGTCAAAAACAGCAACTAACAGCCTCCTCCCATGGCCTTATGTGCAGCTCGATGAAGGTGAAACGCAGGTTCTCGTAGCCTGCAGCAGATCTGGCGAGACAGAGCAAATCGCGCAGGCTGTGATTGTTTAAACGGTGAATCCCGAAGCCTGCAGCCAATCCAGGAAAACAGAGCCATTCGGACAACCTGCGGCTGCTGGACTCGCTGAAATCACTGGCAGCAACACCAACAGCGTAAATGCCATGCCTGGATCCAGCGAACACACGTAAATGGAAGCTGGAAGAAGGATTTCTGCAGCCTGCAGCAGATCTGGCGAAACAGAGCAAACCGCCCAATCTGCTGCTGCAGGATACGTAGAAACTGTAGGCAGCAACATCAATACCGCGAGTGGAGTGCTGGAATCCCGCCATCGCATAGCAAACTCAGCTGGAATGTTGAAGGATGCTGTCTGCATCAGCCCCAGCAAAACAGAGCAGTTCGCCCATGTTGTAGCTGCAGAATACGCTGGAGCTGCAGAATAGAGCTGCTGGCCCAAGCAAAACAGAGCAGTTTGCCCTGCCACCTCCTACCGCATCAGCGATTCTGAGCTGAACGCCCTGGTTAACGCTGCCGGCTGCAATGGGACAGCAGCAACCAACAACACCAGCAATAATGAAGGGCTGGAATCCAGCCTTTGTAAGGAAGGTGGTACTCAGCTGCTGATTTCCTCCCCCTTACTGCGAGCTGCTAATCCTGAGCACATTCAAGGTATGATTTCGTCCCACCCTGCGGCCCGGGGGGTGGCCGCATCTTTTGCAACTACTTGTGATGCTACAAAACTTATTCCGGGTGAGGATGCAAGAGGCCCGCTGGGGCAGTCTGTTATGCAGGTCGATTCTGTTCAGCCTGCGTCGTGTCTTCCTGCAGTTTCTGTCCAAACTGCAACTACAACCAGCAGCAGACGCTGCCTACCAGCTGTTCGACTGAATGCCGCTGTCGGCATTTCGCAGTCTGCAGAATCAGCCAGCAAAATATGCCCACCAGTTCGACAAAATGCTGCTGTCAGCATATTACAGCATTCTGCATCTCTCAGCAAGCAGAACAACCACCTGCAACCTCAGTCCAATGCAAACCAGCAAGCTTCTCAGCCATCCTTGCAGAAAGCTGAGGCAACTCGCAGCCAACAGCCAGGGGATTTACTGTAGAATCAGCCTCACAATTTCAGCAGCCCAAACAGCAGCCTCAACAATCTCGTGCAGCCAGCGCCGCTTGGGCTCGCAGGGAGTATGTTAGCTTTGGAGACGTTGATCTCTCCAACTCAGCCCACATTCATGAAGGAGTGGTCCAGCTCGACCAAGCTTCCGTTTTATACATGCAATCCAAGCTAGCTTCTGCGCTAGTCGGAAAAATATTTGGGAGGAGGTTGCCTTTTCACTTTCTCTCAGCCGAGCTCCATAAGCGTTGGGGGCACTACGATGGCTTCAAAGTTCTCGACGCTAGCAAAGACAGTTTCATCTGTCACTTTAACAATGAAGCGGATAGAGATGCGGTGATCCGTAGTGGACCATGGACGGTGGTGGGTCAAATCCTAGGACTTGATGTTTGGTCCTTGGATTTTGATCCCTCTTCGGTTGGTGTCTCGACTCCACTCTGGATCAGACTACCTGCGCTCCCCCTCTACTGTTGGGGTAAGGAGAACCTAGCTAGAATTTCTTCGGAAATTGGTGCTCCGTTATGGCTAGACCCCGTCACTGCCAATATGGAGAAGATTGCTTTTGCACGAATTTGCGTTAGGGTCAACCTAACCCAACCCCTCAAACTGGGTGTCTAGATCAATGGGCCAAAAGGCAAGTTCTTTCAAAGGGTTGAGTATGAAGGCATCACTGTTGCCTGCTTTAAATGTGGAGTAGTTGGCCACAGGGATCAGAGTTGCCCCCTCCATAGGCCGACAACACAAGTTCCTACAACCACCCGCCCTTCCCCGAGTTCCTCTGACGATATGATGGACACTAACACTGGCATCACAACCCCAACTGAGAATGAAAGCTTTCCTGTCAACAACTCCCCCCTTGACGGCAACTCTCTGCACAGCCTACCCGGCCACTCGGGGGATACGACGAAGGACTCTGTTGGCCCGTGGATGCTCGTGACCAACAGGCGTAGGAAACCACTTAGATTGGCTGGACAGCTACCCACACAAGCGGCAAGCAACATCCCCAGCAAGCCGAAACCTGTCCACCCTCTCAAACTAGCTCGACAACAACAACCTGCAATCCAGCAATACAGGGCTGTGGGATAGCAAACTACCGGACCTAAAGCACCAGAAAACAGCCAACTACATAGCATACAACTGCAGAACAGTGTTGATTTGCAACAAACTGTAGAATTCCAGCAACGTAGTACTCTTGGACAGCACACAACAGAGCAGAGGCTGCTGCAGAACAAGCAAAACAGCTGTACAGAGCTGCAGAAAAGTGCAGTTTTTCAACAAAGTGCAACGACACAGCAACATGTAACTTCAGGACTGCACAAACAAGTGCAGGAGCTGTTGCAGTGCAAGAAAAATGGAAGTGTAGACCCACAAAACAGTGCAGATTTTCAATTCTGCAGTGTACAAAGATCAGGTTTGATTGCAGCCACCGAAAAACAGCAACATAGAGAAACCAGGGATTGCATTGAAGCTACCCCTCCTAAGGCTGAAACCACCGACAACAAGGTCTCTTCCGTCCAGCATAACAACCCTTTTGTTGTCCTCGACACGAGCTTGGCGGAAGAAGTCATCCAACCATCCACCAGCCCGTCCGTGCAGCCCCCTATTGCAACCAAGAAGAAGGTGAAGTCCCCCATTAGAAAACTTCTTTCCCCCCATGCCATCACTTGCAAGAGTAGGGAAAGAATATCAAGAAAATATTGGGAGAGGGAACTCGCTAACCTCAAGAGTTGTACAACTCCAGCAGCTGATGGCAAATTAAATAAAAGAAGAAGGGAGATCCGAGGCGATACTGCTATGGAGGGTAGCTCCCTCCCCCCTTCTCAACCTTCCTCCTCCTCCCCCCCCAATGATTAAAGCCATCTTTTGGAATTGTCGCGGAGTTAAAAAGCCGGCCTCGCGCAATCATCTTCAGGCTTTAATCAGGGAGCACTCGTCAGTAGCGATCTATCTTTTGGAGACCAGAGTCCCAGCATTCTCCAGAAGAGAAGTAGATAGACTTGTGGGGCGACAATGGGACTTTCATGTGGAGCCATCGGTAGGTAAATCGGGTGGCATTATTGTGTGCTGGTTGAACAACATCGCCCGACTTCAAGTTATTCACACTAGTAAGCAAGTTGTTGTTGTCGAAGCTACGGTTATGGATAAAAATATTTGGCACATTTGTGCTGTTTATGCTGACAAGGACTACATCAAGCGTCGATCCGTCTGGAACACTATTTCTCCAATTTTAGATGCAGAGATTCCGGCCCTCGTGGGAGGTGACTTTAATTGCATCTTATCACAAAAAGACAAGCGAGGGGGCATCCCTTTTATCCCGGCAGAGGCCCATAATGAATTTGCAAGCTTCCTAGCCAATAATGATCTTCATGATGGATGGAATGGGGGTCAGCGTTATACTTGGTGCAACAACAAGAAGGGCAAAGCTCGGATGTGGGTCAGATTGGACAGAGTCTGCTTCAACTCAGCTGCCTTATCTGCTCTCCCGGGCTCTGTAGTTACTCACCTTACTAGAATCGGATCAGATCATTGTCCGCATTTAGTCCAAGGTGAGAACTTGGAGTTTAAACCGCAAGGCAGCACCCTCAAATTTGAAGATGTCTGGCTTGAAGAAGAGGCATCCAAGGGGATTGTGACTAGAGAATGGCAAAAACCTGCTCATGGTAGCCCTCCTACCATTCTCAATCACAAGTTTGCCCGCACCCTCCGCGCACTGAAATCTTGGAACCGGGACAAATTTGGGGATATTAATGCTAGAGCCACAGAACTCAAAAGCAGAATTGCTGAGCTTCAACTGAGGGAATCTGTGGGCACTGGCTTGACTGAGAGTGAGTTGGACTGCCTTTTACATGTAATTGCAGAATACAACACCACTCTTAGTAGATTGGAGACCTGGTGGCTGCAGAGAGCCAAAGTAAAGTGGGCCAAGTGTGGGGATCGCAACACTTCTTACTTCCACAAAGCAGCAACTTGCAGAAAGCGTACCAACCAAATTCGCCGCTTAGTTGGGCAGAATGGTGAGGAAATTTTAGATCAAGAAGGGATCCGAGCTGCTTTGGTAACCCACCTCTCCTCGAAATGGAGACCTCCTATTCCACCTTTTCCAGAGCTGAGCATCCCCCCACCCAGAGCAACTATCTCTGATAAAGATGCACTCAGGATCAGTTCACCAGTCAGCAACGAGGAGATTGTAGCTGCTATCAACTCCCTTGGCAACAACAAGGCTCTAGGAATTGATGGCCTAACCAGCTCCTTCCTTAAGGGCTACTGGAGTGTTATCAGAATTGATGTCCTGACTGCTGTTCATCACTTCTTTAGTTATGGGTCTATGCCAAAGCATTGGAAGGATACTTTAGTAGTCCTTATTCCCAAAGTGCAGGGCGCTGAGCATCCCTCCCAGTTCAGAACCATTAGCCTCTGCACTACTATCTACAAAGTGATTGCTAAAATCCTTAACAATCGGGTGAAGGACGTCCTCAGCTCTCTCATTTCTCCGGAGCAAGGGGCCTTTGTTCCTAGCAGAGGCATTGCCGACAACTGCCTAATAGCACAGGAGATCATGCAGAGGTTAGCATCTTCAGAGTCCTCCACTGGCTACATGTCCGTCAAAGTGAATATGGAGCAGGCCTACGACAGAATGAGATGAGACTTTTTACAAAAAATGCTTCAGTACTTTGGCTTCCCCGACACTTGGAGCAGATGGGCCTTAGCATGTGTTGAAGCCCCGAGATTGCTTTGATGATAAATGGCTAGAAATCCAACTGAATAGAAGCAACTTGTGGCTTCCGACAGGGATGCCCTCTGTCTCCGTATTTGTTCATTCTCTGCTCTGAATTGCTTTCCCTCCTCATCAACCAACACCAGAACAAGATGATTTGCTTGGGATTAGAACAACAGTACACGGGCCTCTAAATACCCACCTTTTGTTTGCAGATGACATCCTCATATTTGCCCCCGCCACTTGCAGAGCTGTCAGAGCTCTAAACAACATCTTTCACGTGTATTGCAATTAGTCTTGACAGATAATCAACAAGTGTAAGTCGTCTGTTTGTTTCAGCAAGAAGATGAAGAGAAGCAGGAAACGCATGATTGTTAACAAATGGGGGTTTCGCACCCAAGCTGAGGGCAAGAACTTGGGCATTTCGCTCATGAGCAGGAGGACAGTCAAAGCTGACTTTCAGCATATTATTGATTTTGTGAGGGGCAGAATTTCTTCGTGGGGTACTAGATACTTATCTTTAGCTGGCAGAGTCACTCTTATAAACAACGTGCTCACCTCTTTTCCAATCTTCTCCCTTTCTCACACATTTGTGCCTAGCAATGTTATGACAGAGATTGAAAAATTAATCTGACGCTTCCTATGGAGTGGCTACCTTACTTCGAATGTCGCTCACCTTGTGGCATGGGAACAAGTGACAAAGCCGAAGTTTGCTGGGGGTTTGGGCATCCACCGTTTGGAGGAGTGGCGCTCCATTCTCGTGGCCAAACTTGCCTTCAACTTTTTACGTAATGCGGACACTCTTTGGGTCAAATGCTTCCAGGCCAAGTATGGAAGCAGATAGACTATCTTCTCCACCAAGAGGGGTGATTCGTGGGCTTGAAAACTTATTTGTCTGGGAGGGACAACAGCCTTACATAACTCCATCTGGAAAATTGGCAATGATGGCAGCACCAAAGTTATGGTGGATGCATGGGTTGACCCCAACCCTTTAATGAGGTGGCCTACCTTCATCAACACTACTGACTTGCCTCCCTTGACCGTTGACCGGCTCTTCAATGAGAATGGTGATTGGAACCAAGCAGAGCTCCATAGATCCTTTGGCTCGGAGTTAGCATTGAGGATTGGCAAGCTATCGAGGCTCGACAAAGAGGAAAGGGATAGCCTTGTTTGGCTTAAGTTTGATTCTATCAAATCCGCCACCGCAACTCTATACAGAGATCTTTTCCGTGGCAGAGAAACTCAGTATAGCTGGGTCTGGAAGACGCGAGCCTAGCCCCGCTTTATCACTTTCTTTTGGAGGATTTGTTGCGTTATCCCGACATTCACTTGGCTCAAACTAAGGGGTTTGCATGAGTCTAATAGATGCCCTTGGGGCTACCCTGCTGAAGAGGATTTACAACATTTTGTTTGTCAATGTAGCTTCACACGTGCAGTCTTCGGTACTTTACAAAAAACAGTGGGCTGAATCAGCAATAGAAATTAATGTTGGGCTGCCAGAAGAAGCCAATTGTGAAATGCAGTCTAACCCCTCGTCTCCCTCACAGCATGGACAACCCTGCCCTGTCAGTTACAAGGTTAAGAAACGAAAGGCTCCTACCACCGATCTGCGGAAAGCGAAAGAGCAGAAAGTGCAAACTGCTTGTTCTATTCCAACTGAAGTTCTTTCTCCCGCAAGAACGACAAACCTCCCTACCTTGCAAGATTCGGAACAAAACCAGACTAAGAGGAAGCGTGCTGAAGCACCCACCATTGCCAGCCCTCTCAATTGGCTTAATGAAGGAGCGCATTTGCCACGAAAAATACCCAGTCTTGCTGGTAACATCAGGGACTCTTTTTATGCTAACTTTTTTTTCTACAGGTTTCTCCGATGACGGCGAATCCAATGCAAGACCGGGGCTGCAGAATCAGCACCCAGCAGCCGATTCACGCTTATAGCCACTCACGTATCTAAACAGTGCTCAAGCCTAATCCCAACCCAGGTGTGCCAAATGCTCCACACCGCCAGAGCATCTCATCTTAAAAGCTCATGGCAGATGGATGCGAATGGCTCATGCCTTGGTTGGTCTGGCGAACCCCTGCGAAGCACGAAAGATACAACATCACGCGCGAAAATGACAATTTTAAACAACAGGCCCCATTTCCAAACACTGATACAAAACAAAAAATTTTGAAAAATGCCATAGCTCTTATGATTGAGGACGTTGAGGACGTTCGGGAAATCATTCCGACAACACCATAACATTCTTCAATCAGCGCACCGCACTTTTGAAGCGCGCTGAGGTTGGGGGGCCGGGAGACCTCTCCTCCCGGAGATCATCCCAACGCCAATCTCTCGTTCCGACGCTACGGCACTCATCGACATTCCTCGGGACGGCGAATTGCCATTGCAAGACCTGCCCAACAGCATTTTTACAATTTTCTCGAGCGGTTGCTTGGAGACGCAAGAGTCTCGCGGGAACCTCGCATTTGTTCGGGGGTACCATCAAATACCCCGCAGCACAACCCGCGGGATGCAATCCCGGGAGTACCGGCGGCCTTAAAAAGCTTACGCGGCTGCGAGAGCTCCCGGCGAATCCAAACGCCAGCGAGACGGCGGAATCCCCACACAACATTCCACGGAAAGCAATGAGCGTTCCTACAGAAGAACAGAACTCGGAGGGATTGAGCACGTCGAGGACATTCGGGAAATCATTCCGACAATAGCATAACGTTCTTCAATAAGCGCAACGCACTTTCGAAGCGCGCTGCGATTGGGGGGACGGGAGACCTCTCCCAACGCCAATCTCTCGTTCCAATGCTACGACACTCACCGACGTTCGTCAGGACGGCGAATTGCTATCGCAGGACCTACCCCATAGCATTTTTGTAATTTTCTCGAGCGGTTGCTTGGAGACGCAAGAGTCTCGCGGGAACCTCGCATTTGTTCGGGGGTACCATCAAATACCCCGCAGCACAACCCGTGGGATGCAATCCCGGGAGTACCGGGGGCCCCAAATAGCTTATGTGGCCATGAGAGCTCCCGGGGAATCCAAACGCCTGCGAGACGGCGGAATCCCCACACAACATTCCTAGAAAAGCAACGAGCGTTCCTACCGAAGAACAGCACTCGGAGGGATTGAGCACGTCGAGGACGTTCGGAAAATCGTTGCGACAACACCATAACATTGTTTAATAAGCACAGCGCACTTTTGAAGCGCGCTGCAGTTGGGGGGACGGGAGACCTCTCCTCCTGGAGATCATCCCAATGCCAATCTCTCGTTCCGACACTACCGCACTCACCGACATTCTTCGAGACGGCGCATTGCCATCGCAGGACCTGCCCCACAACATTTTTGCAATTTTCTTGCGCGGTTGCTTGGAGACGCAAGAGTGTCGCGGGAACCTCACATTTGTTCGGGCGTACCATCACATACCACGCAGCAACCCGCGGGATGCAATCCCGGGAGTACCATGGGCCCCAAAAAGCTTACGCAGCCACGCGAGCTCCCAAGGAATCCAAACGCCTGCGAGATCCCGGAATCCCTGTACAATAATCCCAGGAAAGCAACGAGCGTTCCTACAGAAGAACAGAACTCAGAGGGATTCAGCACATCGAGGACGTTCGGGAAATCATTCCAACAACACCATAACGTTCTTCAATCAGCGCAGCGCGCTTTGAAAGCGCGCTGCGGTTGGGGGGCCGAGAGACCTCTCCTCCCGGAGATCATCCCAATGCCAATCTCTCGTTCTGATGCTACGACATTCACCGACATTCCTCGGGACGGCGAAATGCCATCGCAGGACCTGCCCTATAGCATTTTTGCAACTTTCTCGAGCGGTTGCTTGGAGATGCAAGAGTCTCGCGGGAACCTCACATTTGTTCGGGGGTACCATCAAATACCCCGTAGCACAACCCGCGAGATGAAATCCTGGGAGTACTGGGGGCCCCAAAAAGCTTACGTGACCACGAGAGCTCCCGGGGAATCCAAACGCCTGCGAGACAGTGGAATCCCCACACAACATTCCCATGAAAGCAACGAGCATTCCGACCGAAGAACAACACTCGGAGGGATTGAGCACATCGTGGACGTTCGGGAAATCATTTCGACAACACCATAACGTTCTTCAATCAGCGCAGTGCACTTTTGAAGCGCGCTGAGGTTGGGGGGCCGGGAGACCTCTCCTCCCGGAGATCAACGCCAATCTCTCGTTCCGACGCTACGGCACTCATCGACATTCCTCGGGACGGCGAATTGCCATTGCAAGACCTGCCCCACAGCATTTTTGCAATTTTCTCTAGTGGTTGCTTGGAGACGAAAGAGTCTCGCCGGAACCTCGCATTTGTTCAGGTGTACCATCAAATACCCTGCAGCACAACCCGCGGGATGCAATCCCGGGAGTACCGGCGCCGCCAAAAAGCTTACGCAACCTCGAGAGCTCTCGGGGAATCCAAACGCCTGCGAGACGGCGAAATCCCCACACAACATTTCCAGGAAAGCAACGAGCATTCCTACAGAAGAACAGAACTCAGACGGATTGAGCACATCGAGGACGTTCGGGAAAGAGTTACGACAACACCATAACGTTCTTCAATCGGCGCACCGCACTTTCGAAGCGCGCTGAGGTAGGGGGGTCGGAGACCTCTCCTCCCGGAGATCATCCCAATGCCAATCTCTCGTTCCGACGCCACCGCATTCACCGACGTTCTTCGGGATGGCAAATTGTCATCGCAGGACCCACCCCACAGCATTTTTGCAATTTTCTCGTGCGGTTGCTCGGAGACACAAGAGTCTCGCGGGAACATCGCATTTGTTCGGGGGTACGATCGAATACCCAGTAGCACAACCTCGCATTTGTTCGGGGGTACCGTCGAATACCCCGCAGCACAACCCGAGAGTATTGAGGGCCCGAAAAACCTTACACGGCTGCGAGAGCTCCTGGGGAATCCAAATGCCTGCGAGATGGCAGTATCCTCATACAACATTCCCAAAAAAGCAATGAGCGTTCCTACAGAAGAACAGGACTCGGAGGGATTGAGCACGTCGAGGACGTTCGAGAAATTATTTCGACAACACCACAACGTTCTTTAATCAGCGCACCATACTTTCGAAGCGCGCTGAGGTTGGGGGGACAGGAGACCTCTCCTCCCGGATATCATCCCAATGTCCATCTCTCGTTCCAACGCTACGGCATTCACCGACGTTCCTCGGGACGATGAATTGCCATCGCAGGACTTGCCCCGCAGCATTTTTACAATTTTCTCAAGCGATTGCTTGGAGATGCAAGAGTCTCACGGGAAACTCGCATTTGTTCGAGGATACCATCAAATACCCCGTAGCACAACCCGTGGGATGCATTCCCAGGAGTATCGGGGGCACCAAAAAGCTTACGTGGTCGCGAGAGCTCCTGGGGAATCTAAACGCCAGTGAGACGGCGGAATCCCCACACAACATTCCCAGGAAAGCAACGAGCATTCCTACCGAAGAACGACAGTCAGAGGGATTGAGCACCTCGAGGACGTTTGGGAAATCGTTCCGACAACACCATAACATTCTTCAATCAGTGCACCGCACTTTCGAAGTGCGCTGAGGTTGTGGGGCCTGGAGACCTCTCCTCCCAGAGATCATCCCAACGCCAATCTCTCGTTCCGACGCTACGGCACTAACCGACGTTCCTCGAGACGGCGAACTGCCATCGTAGGATCTGCCCCGCAGTATTTTTGCATTTTTCTCGAGCGGTTGTTAGGAGACGCAAGAGTCTCGTTGGAACCTCGCATTGGTTCGGGGGTACCATCGAATACCCTACAGCACAACCTCGCATTTGTTCGGGGGTACCATCGAATACCCCGCAACACAACCCGGGAGTACTGAGGGCCTGAAAATGCTTATGCTGCTGCGAGAGCTCCCGGGGAATCCAAACGCCTGCGAGACGACAGAATCCCCATACAACATAGCCAGGAAAGCAACGAGCACTCCTACGGAAGAACAGAACTTGGAGGGATTGAGCACGTCGAGGACGTTCGGAAAATCATTTCGACAGCACCACAACGTTCCTCAATCAGCGCGCCGCACTTTTGAAGTGTGCTGAGGTTGGGAGGACAGGAGACCTCTCCTTCCGGAGATCATCCCAATGCCAATCTCTCGTTCTGACGCTACGGCACTCACCGACGTTCCACGGGACGATGAATTGCCATCTCAGGACCTGCCCCATAGCATTTTTGCAATTTTCTCGAGCGGTTGCTTGGAGATGCAAGAGTCTCGCGGGAACCTCGCATTTGTTCGGGGGTATCATCAAATACCCCGCAGCACAACTAGTGGGATGCAAATCCCGGGAGTACCAGGGGCGCCAAAAAGCTTACGTGGCAGCGAGAGCTCCCGGGGAATCCAAACGCCTACGAGACGGCAGAATCCCCACACAACATTCCTAGGAAATCAATGAGCGTTCCTACCGAAAAACAACAGTCGGAGGGATTAAGCACATCGAGGACATTCGGGAAATCGTTCCGACAACACCATAACGTTCTACAATCAGCGCAGCGCACTTTCGAAGCGCGCTGTGGTTGGGGCGCCGGGAGACCTCTCGTCCCGGAGATCATCCCAATGCCAAACACTCGTTCCGACGCTACGACACTCACCGATGTTCCTCGGGACGACGAATTGACGTCGTAGGACCTGCCCCACGGCATTTTTGCAATTTTGTCGAGCGGTTGCTTGGAGACGAAAGAGTCTCGCGGGACCCTCGCATTTGTTTGGGGGTACCATCAAATACCCCACAGCACAACCTGCGGGATGCAATCCCGGAAGTACCGGCAGCCCCAAAAAGCTTACGCGGCTGCGAGAGCTCCCGGGGAATCCAAACACCTGCGAGACAGCGGAATCCCCACACAACATTGCCAGGAAAGCAACGACTCTTCCTACACAAGAACATAACTCGGACGGATTGAGCACGTCAAGGACGTTCGGGAAATCGTTCCAATAACACCATAATGTTCCTCAATCAGCACACCGCACTTTCGAAGCGCGCTGAGGTTGGGGGGCCGAGATACCTCTCCTCCTGGAGATCATCCCAACGCCAATCTCTCGTTCCGACTTTTACGCACTCACTGATGTTCTTCGGGACGGCGAATTGCCATCGCAAGACCCGCCCGACAGCATTTTTGCAATTTTCTCGAGCGGTTGCTTGGAGACGCAAGAGCCTCGCGGGAACCTCGCATTTGTTCGGGGGTACCATCGAATACCCCGCATCACAATCTCGCATTTGTTCGGGGGAACCATCAAATACCCCGCAGCAAAATCCAAGAGTACCTGGGGCCCGAAAAATCTTACACGGTTGAAAGAGCTCCCGGGGAATCCAAACGTCTGTAAGACGGCAGAATCCCCGTACAACATTCCTAGGAAAGCAACGAGCGTTCCTACTAAAGAACAGAACTCGGAGGAATTAAGCACGTTGAGGACGTTCGGGAAATCGTTCCAACAACACCATAACATTATTCAATAAGCGCAGCGCATTGCCATCTTAGGACCCGCCCTACAGCATTTTTGCAATTTTCTCAAGCGATTGCTTTGAGACGCAAGAGTCTCGCGGGAACCATGCATTTGTTCGGGAGTACCATCAAATACCCCGCAGCACAACCCGCAGGATGCAATCCCGGGAGTACCGGCAGCCCAAAAAAGCTTACGCGGCCGCGAGAGCTCCCAGGGACTCCAAACACCAGTGAGATGGCCGAATCCCCACACAACATTCCCAGGAAAGCAACGAGCATTCCTACAAAAAAATAGAACTCGGAGGGATTTAGCACGTCGAGGACGTTTGGGAAATTGTTCTGACAACACCATAACGTTCTTCAATAAGTGCAGCGCACTTTCGAAGTGCGCTGCGGTCGGGGGGACTGGAGAACTCTCCTCCCGAAGATCATTCCTACGCCAATCTCTCGTTCCGACGCTACCGCACTCACCGACGTTCTTCTTGACGGCGCATTGCCATCGCAGGACCTGCCCCACAGCATTTTTGCAATTTTCTCGAGCGATCGCTTGGAGACGCAAGATTCTCGCGAGAACCTCGCATTTGTTCGGGGGTACCATCGAATACCTAGCAGCACAACCCGCGGGATGCAATCTCTGGAGTACCAACGAGAGCTCCTGAGGAATCCAAAAGCCTGCGAGACGGTAGAATCCCCATACAACATTCCCAGGAAAGCAACGAGCGTTTTTACAGAAGAACAGAACTCGGAGGGATTGAGCACGTCGAGGACGTTCGAGAAATCATTCCGACAACACCATAACATTCTTAAATAGGTGCACCGCACTTTCGAAGCGCGCTGCGGTTGGGGGCCGAGACACCTCTCCTCCCGGAGTTCATCCCAACGCCAACCTCTCATTCCGATGCTACCGCATTCACCGACATTCCTCGGGACGGCACATTGCCATTGTAGGACCCGCCCCACAACATTTTTGCAATTTTCTCGAGCGGTTGCTTGGCGACGCAAGTCTCACGGGAACCACGCGTTTGTTCCAGGGCACCATCAAATACCACACAGCACAACCCGCAGGATGCAATCCCGGGAGTACCGGGGGCCCCAAAAAGCTTACGCGGCCGCGAGAGCTCCAGGGGAATCCAAATGCCTGCGAGACGGCGGAATCCCCTTACAACATTCCCAGAAAGCAACGAGCGTTCCTACGGAAGAATAGAACTCGGAGGGATTGAGCACGTCGAGGACGTTCAGGAAATCGTTCCGACAACACCATAACATTCTTCAATCAGCGCACCGTACTTTCGAAGTGCGCTGAGGTTGGGGGGCTGGGAGACCTCTCCTCCCGGAGATCATCCCAACGACAATCTCTCGTTCCAACGCTATGGCACTCACCGACGTTCCTCGAGACGGCGAATTGCCATCGCAGGACCGGCCCCATAGCATTTTTGTAATTTTCTCGAGCAGTTGCTTGGAGACGCAAGAGTCTCGCGGGAACCTTGCATTTGTTCGGGGGTACCATCAAATACCCCGCAGCACAACCCATGGGATGCAATCCCGGGAGTACTGGGGCCCCCAAAAAGCTTATGTGGCCGCGAGAGTTCCCGGGGAATCCAAACGCCTGCGAGACGACAGAATCCCCACACAACATTCCGAGAAAAGCAACGAGCGTTCCTACCGAAGAACAGCACTTAGAGGGATTGAGCACGTCGAGGACGTTTTGGAAATCGTTCCGACAACATCGTAACTGTCATATCCCCAACCACTCCAACACACACAGCGGAACAATCAGAAGTAGATTTGAGTTGATTAGGTGTGACGAAAACAAACTACAAACTAAAATTTATTTAACCACAATAATAAACCATATAAGTAGTAAATAAACTGAATATATATATATATATATATATATATATATATATATAACAAAATTCTTCTACACACAAAATTAAACTATCACAACTATTTTCTATCCACAGATATTGCAGTTCTTGCATCACTAAGTACATTGCATTTTATTCTACACAAAACTAAAAACAGTAAACAAAATGAGAAACTACTCGGCCTCACCCTCCTGTACTATCCCCTTTGCTTCATCATGTGCACCAAGTGATGTACCTGCCATAATATGACAGGAGTCCATTAGAACAGACTCAGTAGATAAAACAGTATTCCATAGAATAAAGCAACAAAAGTATCAATACATAAAAACTGTACAGAATCGATAAACAAACTCAATCAAAGAAATTATTACTGTATAAATTTAGCAATTCAATTTATTTCACTTTGGACCCTGGGTTTCTCAACCAATCACCTCAAATGCCTTATCCATTTTTGGAGATCGTCACCTCCCCGTGAGTAACCTTTTCAAATTACATCACGGGACGCCGTCGCGTCAATTGTCATCAGGATCCTTTCTCATTGACTCTCATTAGCCATTTTTATGAAGTCGTCACCCCATCAGCCCCAAAAGGCCTTGGACGCCGTCGCGTCAACATCATATAATTCAAGCTCGAGCTAGCAACGTGTGATTGCTTGTGAGAAACCAACTTTAATTTCAATTTTCGCCTTTAAAACAATACATACATAACAAGATACATAATCACCCAAATTCTTTAGATTTCACATTTTTCTTTAGAGTCCAATTTAACAAAAAAAATCACAAATAACATTCTCAATATTTCTCATGCAATTAACCATTAAATTACTGAACCATAATATAACAACCACAATTTCTAAACATAAAAATTAACAAGAATAATTAACATAATGGAAAAGATTTATCTTCTTCTTCTTCTTCTTCTTCTTCTTCTTCTTCTTCTTCTTCTTCTTCTTCTTCTTCTTCTTCCTCTTCTTCTTCCTCTTCTTCTTCTTCTTCTTCTTCCTCTTCTTTCTTCCTCTTCTTCTTCGTCTTCGTCTTCTTCGTCTTCTTCCTCTTCTTCCTCTTCTTCCTCTTCTTCCTCTTCTTCCTCAAGGGAACAATTTCATTTTAATCATCATAGTTTTACCTCCTTATTAATAAGTCCAAAACTCTTTACACTTAAGTCCAAATCTCTTTATTATAAACCCAATTTAGATTTAATAAATTCTGTTCCATAACTCGGGTTGCTACAAATTATAAAAACAATTCAATTTAAATAAAACTTGATATCCAAAATAAGAATTTGTACTTGGATATCACAATAACGCTCTTCAGTCAGCGCAGCGCTCTTTCGAAGCGCGCTGCGGTTGGGGCGCCGTGAGACCTCTCCTCCCGGAGGTCATCCCAACGCCAATCACTCGTTCTGACACTATGGCACTCACCGACGTTCCTCGGGATAGCGAATTGCCATCGCAGGACTTGTCCCACAGCATTTTTGCAATTTTCTCAAGCGGTTGCTTGGAGACGAAAGAGTCTCGCAGGAACCTTGCATTTGTTTGAGGGTACCATCAAATACCCCGCAGCACAACTCGCGGGATGCAATCCCGGGAGTACCAGCGGCCCCAAAAAGCTTACGCGGTCACGAAAGTTCCCGGGGATTCCAAACTCCTACGAGACGGCGGAATCTCCACACAACAGTACCAGGAAAGCAACGAGCGTTCCTACAAAAGAACAGAACTCGGACATATTGAGCACGTCGAGGACGTTCGAGAAATTGTTTCGACAACACCACAACGTTCTTTAATCAGTGCACCATACTTTCGAAGCGCGCTGAGGTTGGGGGGCCGGGAGACCTCTCCTCCCGGAGATCGTCCCAACGCCAATCTCTCATTTCGATGCTACCGCACTCATCGACGTACTTTGGGATGGCAAATTGCCATAGCAGGACCAGCTCGACAGCATTTTTGCAATTTTCTTGAGCGGTTGCTTCGAGATGCAAGAGTCTCGTGGGAACATCGCATTTGTTCTAGGGTACCATCGAATACCCCGCAGCATAACCTCGCATTTGTTCGGGGGTACCATCGAATGCCCCGCTGCACAACACGGGAGTATTAAGGGCCCGAAAAAGCTTACGCGGCTGCGAGACCTCCTGGGGAATCAAAATGCCTGCGAGACGGCAGAACCCCCATACAACATTCCCAGGAAAGCAACGAGCTTTCCTACGGAAGAACAGAACTCGGTGGGATTGTGCAAATCGAGGACGTTCGGGAAATTGTTTAGACAACACCACAACGTTCTTCAATCAGTGCACCGCACTTTCGAAGTGCGCTGAGGTTGGGGGGACAGGAGACCTCTCCTCCCGGAGATCATCCTAATGCCAATCTCTCGTTCCGACGCTACGGCACTCAGCGACGTTCCTCAGGATGGCGAATTGCCATTGCAGGACCTGCCCCACAGCATTTTTGCAATTTTCTCGAGTGGTTGGTTAGCGATGCAAGATTCTCGCGGCAACCTCGCATTTGTTCGGGGGTACCATCGAATACCTCGCAGCACAACCCGCGGGATGCAATCCCTGGAGTACCGACGGCCCCAAAAAGCTTACATGGTCGCGAGAGCTCCCGGGGAATCCAAATGCCTGCGATACGATAGATTCCCCATACAACATTCCCAGGAAAGCAACGACCGTTCCTAAGGAAGAACAGAAGTCGGAGGGATTGAGCACGTCGAGGACGTTCGGGAAATCGTTCCGACAACAC
>JAEMOT010003061.1:77226-87226 GCA_019297695.1 Apostasia ramifera | reverse complement strand
CGACTTCTCCTTCCTCTAAATGATAAGGTTCAATGGACTTCTCACAGCGTTGCACGCGACGGATAGCCCTCATTGCTGCGATCCGAACACTTCACCGGACAATTCAATCGGTAGGAGCAACGGGAGGTGTGTACAAAGGGCAGGGACATAGTCAATGCAAGCTGATGACTCGCGCTTACTAGGAATTCCTCATTGAAGACCAACAATTGCAATGATCTATCCCCATCACGATGTAATTTTCAAGATAACCCGAGCCTTTCGGCCAAGGCTATAGACTTGTTGAATACATCAGTGTAGCGCGCGTGCGGCCCAGAACATCAAGGGCATCACAGACCTGTTATTGCCTCAAACTTCTGTAGCCTAAGCGGCCATAGTCCCTCTAAGAAGCTGGCCGTGGAAGCAGAACTCTGCGTAGCTAGTTAGCAGGTTGAGGTCTCGTTCGTTAACGGAATTAACTAGACAAATCGCTCCACCAACTAAGAACGGCCATGCACCACCACCCATAGAATCAAGAAAGAGCTCTCAATCTGTCAATCCTTACTATGTCTGGACCTGGTAAGATTCCTCGTGTTGAGTCAAATTAAGCCGCAGGCTCCACTCCTAGCGGTGCCCTTCCGTCAATTCCTTTAAGTTTCAGCCTTGCGACCATACTCCACTAACTTTTTTTCTACAAGTTTCTCCGACGACAGCAAATTCAGCGCTAGTTCAGGGCTGCAGAATTAGCACCTAGCAGCTGATTCTTGCAAAGCGCAGGCCCGGGCAGTTGCAGCAGCGACAGCAGCAGCAAAACCTCCTGCTGCCGCCGCAGCAGCAGCAGCAGCTACTGCTCAAACTGCTAGCAACTGCACAAACTGCTGCTGCCGCAGCAGCAGTAGCAGCAAAACTAGTTGCTGCTGTGGCAGTAGTAGCAGCAAAACCCGTTGCTGCGATAGCAGCAGCTAAGCCTGCTTCTGCCACAGCAGCAGAAGCACATTCTGCTGCTACCACAGCAACAGAAGCACATTCTGCTATTGCCACAGCAGCAGCAACACATTCAGCTGCTGCTGCTTCTGTAGCAACAGCAGCGTCTTCTATAGCTACAGCAATGGGCTGCATTTTAGATGTTGCTGCAGTAGCGCATTCAGCAATGGTGGCTGCTCCGGCTGAGGGAAATCTACCACCACCCGCTCGCATTGCTCATATATTGAAGCTCTTCCTCAGCAACCGGCGGTCACGTGTCCAAAAAAATCCAGCTGACCCTCAGACAATTAAATTGGTGGCGGCTTTGTACAACTCATGGAGAGCTCACAACGGTCGCGTCCACAACAAATCTTTTCCCTTGCCTAGAGTAATCGTTGCACTTGTTCATTTTAGTGAGGTCCAAGAACAACCTGCATCCAACATGGGGAACTGGGATCCCAACAGCCTTGAAGGCTGTTGTTACCCCTCTGCATCCCATTAGGATCCCCCACCCCCACGATGGATTAAAGTGAACTTTGATGGCTCTATTAAACAGAACGGTGCGGCAGGCACGGGGGGGTTATGCAGGATCACTGTGGCAACCTCCTACTAGCAACTGGCTCCAAGCTCTACACTCATGCCACTCCTACTGCAGAAGCAACGGGAGCCCTCATCACGATGACAGCCGCCCATGAGTGGGCGGATACGGCGGACGGGATTTGGATAGAGGGCAACTCAGCCATCACTATTGCGGACCTTCACCGAGCAGCCAGATGACACCCTCCCGACAAGACCATGGCCCAGATCACATACCTTTTTTGCGCCTTCAAGGCATATAGGATATCTCATGTATACAGAGCCGCTTATTCAGCCAATTTCCCTAGATGAAATTTCTAATGTGGTTTGTGCCCTTCCCCCTAATCGTGCTCCGAGTGTTGATGGAATAACTGGCTCTTTTGTTAAAGGCTATTGGCAGATTACTAATGCAGATTTCTGTGCTGCTATCCTTAATTTCTTCACCTCAGGTGTTATGCCGCAGCGTTGGAAAGATACCCTAGTTGTTTTAATACCCAAGGTTCAATGTGCCAATCTACCTTCATAGTTCAGACCTATTAGTTTCTGAACAACTGTTTATAAAATAATTGCAAGAATTTTAGTCAATCATTTAAAAGCTGTTCTTTACCCTCTTATTGCTCTGGAACAAGCTGCTTTTATTCCTGGTCGTTATATTGCTGATAATTGTTTTCTCGCCCAAGAAATGATGCATTGTTTTCTTATGTCTGACTCCACTACAGGACTAATGGCTATAAAAATTGATATGGAACAAGCCTATGACCGAATGAGATGGGATTTCCTTTTAGCTATGTTCCGTCATTTTGGTTTTCCGGAACAATGGAATGCCTGGATTTATGCTTGCATTTCTAATCCACGCTTTGCTCTAACGGTTAACGGCTCTCGGTCAGCTTGGATTAATGCAACCTGTGGTCTTCGCAAAGGCTGCCCTTTATCACCTTATTTGTTTATTATTTGCTCTGAGTTATTATCGCTCTTAATTCATGAGAAAGTCGCTACTACTTCTCTACTTGGAATTCGCTTATCTTCTAATGGGCCTTTAATCACTCATCTGCTTTTTGCCGATGACATATTCCTATTTGCTCCATCGACTCATAAAGCAGTCATTACGTTTAAAAGAATTTTGCAGGAATATTGTCATTTCTCTGGCCAAACTATTAACCGCTCCGAATCTTCTGTCTTTTTTAGCAAGAAAATGAGACGATCCCGCAAGCGGATGCTGGTCAATAAACTGGGTTTTCATCAAGTACAACAAGGAAGGTATTTGGGTATCCTTTATTATACTAACAACCAGTTAAGGCTGATTTTGCTTTTCTTCTCTCAAGCATTCAGAACCGCTTGGCATCTTGGGGAGTTCGTTCTTTATCTCTCTCTGGTCGTGTTGCCCTTATTAATAGTGTTTTAACTTCTATTCCAGTTTATTCGGTTTCTCACACTTACGTGCCAAAATCAGTTTTAAATACTATCGAATCTATGATTAGAACTTTCTTATGGGATGGTCACATGAACTCTCATTCTTTACATTACGTTAACTTGGAAACTGTTGCTGCCCCTAAATGCTTTGGAGGGCTGGGTATTCATCGATTTCACCTTTGGCGTAAAGTTTTAGTTGCCAAATTTTCAGCTCAGGTTTTAAGCAATCAGTCCTCCCTTTGGGTCTCTTGTTTTCAGGCTAAGTATGGTGGTAGACAGCCCTTTTTCTCAATTCACAGAGGTGATTCATGCATTTGGAAATTACTGTGTGCTGTAGATGAATTGGTTCAGCAACACACTAAATGGCAGATTGGCTCTGGCCTTCATTGTTCGGTTTTGCTTGATTCTTGGATCACTGCCACTCCTATTTCCAAATAGCCTACTTATGTCAATGTAAAGGCTGGCTTTCCATCACAGGTTGTTGATTTTCTGCACCCGGATGGTGCTTGGGATGTAAGCAAGTTGTTACAATGCTTCAGTTCATGGCTTGTTAAACGTATCTTATCTATGCCTCGTTGCAATGTTTCTACTAATGTGTTAGTTTGGCAGCTTTCAGAATCTGCAATCCTACCTAATTCTAAAGTTTATAACAGCTTTTTCTCCACTCATACTTTTAATGGTTTTTGGATTTGGAAACTTAAAATGCAACCACATTTCTGAACCTTTCTTTGGCGACTTTTCTATGGGGCTATTCCTACTTTTTCGTGGTTGGCTTCTCGTGGAAATTCACCTAGTGTTAACTGTTTATGGGGCTGTAATTAAATTGAAGATATTGATCATGTTTTTTGTCGTTGTTCCTTTGCAACTGCGGTGTATGGCTATTCACATGAATTACTGGACTCACCTGCACAAGGCCTTTCAACTATTGCTCTAACCCCTCCTCCAACTATGCAGGGTTTTCTCAAGTTACTAGGTTCTTCTCAGGCTCAGCATCGTCACTCAATGCTGCCCAAATATTATGCAGCAGCTTTCTACCTCATTTGGCAAGCTAGAAACAACAAGTTGAATGCTCAACCTTATGCAAACCCACGGTGTATTGCAGCCCAAGTTTACTATATGGAATCAGTCAATTTTAATTTTAACCAATTGGAGAACTGGGATCCCAATAGCCTTTCAGGCTTGCGAAACTCTCCTTCTTCCTGGGATCCCCCACCTCCCAATTGGCTAAAAATTAATTCTGATGGTGCGGTTCGTCCTAATGGTGAAGCAGCTGCCGGTACAGGCAATTGGTTGTTCATTATCTACTTATGTTGTAGATGTTGCTGAGTTATATGGAGCGTATCTAGCTATTCAGTTAACTAAACCGTGGATACGCAAGGTTCAAGGTCTTTGGTTGGAAGGAGATTCGGAGACTATTATTATTTTACTCAATACAGCTCTAAGGCTCAAGGATGAGCAGGAATCAAGCTCCACTCTTACTATTATTGCTCTTTTATTATCCTTTCCATCAGTTCGTATATCTCATGTATATAGACAGGCGAATCAAGCCGCTCATTACATCACTTTTGTTTCTTTTGCACACGATGTTTTTTGGGACAGGGATATGTCCCTGCCTTTTGACTTTTCTGCAATCCTTTCACAGAATTGTCTTTATTGTACATGATGTTATATATTAATGAATTCTATAAGCTATGGCCAAATTTCAAGGAACCCAAAAACTTTTATCACTCTTAATACAAGAAAAGCCACTTCTACTTCTCTTCTTGGCGTTCGTTTATCTTCTAATGGGCCTTTAATCACTCATTTGCTTTTTGCCGATGACATATTCTAATTTGATCCAGCGACTCATAAAGGAATTTTGTAGAAATATTGTCATTTCTCTGGCCAAACTATTAACCGCTCCAAATCTTGTGTTTTTTTCAGCAAGAAAATGAGACGATCCTGCAAGCGAATGCTGGTTAATAAACTGGGTTTTCATCAAGTGCAACAAGGAAGGTATTTGGGCATTCCTTTATTATACTGGCAACCAGTTAAGGCTGATTTTGCTACTCTTCTCTTAAGCATTCGAAACCATATGGCGTCTTGGGGAGTTCGTTCTTTATCTCTCTCAAGTCGTATTGCACTTATTAATAGTGTTTTAACTTCTGTTCCAGTTTACTCTTTATCTCACACTTATGTGCCAAAATCAGTCTTAAATACTGTCGAATCTATGATTAGAACTTTCTTATGGAACGGTCACATGAATTCCCATTCTTTACATTATGTTAACTTGGAGACTGTTGCTGCTCCTAAATGCTTTAGAGGGCTGGGTATTCATCGTTTTCACCTTTGGCGTAAAGTTTTGATTGCCAAATTTTCAGCTCAGGTTTTAAGCAATCAGTCCTCCCTTTGGGTCTCATGTTTTCAGGCAAAGTATGGTGGTAGACAGCCCCTGTTCTCAATTCGCACAGGTGATTCATGCATCTGGAAATTATTGTGTGCTGCAGGTGAATTGGTTCAGCAACACACAAAATGGCAGATTGGCTCTGGCCTTTATTGTTCGGTTTTGCTTGATCCTTAGATCACTGCCACTCCTATTTATAAATGGCCTACTTATGTTAATGTAATGGCTAACTTTCCATCACAGGTTGCTGATTTTCTGCACCCAGATGGTGCTTGGAATGTAAACAAGTTGTTACAATGCTTTAGTTCATGGCTTGTTAAACGTATCTTATCTATGCCTCGTTGCAATGTTTCTTCAAATGTGTCAGTTTGGCAGCTTTCAGAATCTGAAATCCTACCCAATTCTAAAGTCTATAACAGCTTTTTCTCAACTCATAGTTTTAATTGTTCTTGGATTTGGAAACTTAAAACGCAACCTCATTTCTGCACCTTTCTTTGGCGACTTTTCTATGAAGCTATTCCTACATTTTCTTGGCCGGCTTCTCGTGGAATTTCACCTAGTGTTAACTGTTTATGGGGCTATATTGAAACTGAAGATATTGATCATGTTTTTTGTCATTGTTCCTTTGCAACAGCGGTATATGGCTATTTACATGAACTACTGGACTCACCTGCATAAGGCCTTTCAACTATTGCTCTAACCCCTCCTCCAACTATGCATGATTTTCTCAAGTTACTAGGTTCTTCTCAGGCTCAGCATCGTCACTCAATGCTGCCCAAATATTATGCAGCAGCTTTCTACCTCATTTGGCAAGCTAGAAACAACAAGTTGCATGCTCAGCCTTATGCAAACCCACAATGTATTGTAGCCCAAGTTTACTATATGGAATCAATCAATTTTATTTTTAACCAATTGGAGAACAGGGATCCCAATAGCCTTTCAGGCTTGCGAAACTCTTCTTCTTCCTGGGATCCCCCACCTCCCAATTGGCTAAAAAAAAATTTTGATGGTGCGGTTCGTCCTAATGGTGAAGCAGCTGCCGGTGCCATCTTACATGCAATTGGCTGTTCATTATCCACTTATGCTTTAGATGTTGCTGAGTTATATGGAGTGTATCTAGCTATTCAGTTAACCAAACCGTGGATAGGCAAGTTTCAAGGTCTTTGGTTAGAAGGAGATTCAGAGACTATTATTACTTTACTCAACACAGCTCTAAGGCACAAGGATGTGCAGAGATCAAGCTCCACTTTTGCTATTATTGCTCTTTTATTATCCTTTCCATTTGTTCGTATATCTCATGTATATAGACAGGCGAATCAAGACGCTTATTACGTCACTTTTGTTTCTTTTGCACCTGATGTTTTTTGGGACAGGGGTATGTCCCTGCCTTTTGATTTTTCTGCAATCCTTTCACGGGATTGTTTTTATTGTACTTGATGTTATATATTAATGAATTCGATAGGCTACGACCGACTTTCAAGGAACCCAAAAACTTTGGAAACCCAATAACTTTGGGTGGCTCTCATTTGCAGGTTTGACCATCTGCTGACCAAGGAAGAGAACTGGCAAACAAGCGTTCGGGGGGGAGGCCAGCCTCCCTGCTGGAAACCCATGGATGGCGTAGCAAGGAAGTGGAAGGTGGGTTGGTGGCTTCTGCTGTAGAAAAATTGGAAGGCAGCAGGAACTCAAAGCAGGTTGGCGCACTAGAACAGCTGTCATCTTCTTCGTTGGCGGCGTACACGCCGTTGTCGACAGAGCAGGAGGGAAGGTTCGGCAGGTCGCAGGTAAATGCCAGCCAAAACCAGCGATCAATGTTTTGGCGGAGATTGAGAAGTTAATTAGACGCTTCCTATGGAGTGGCAACCTAACTTCAAATGCAGCTAGTGGCATGGGAGCATGTGACCAAGCCAAAGAATGCTGGGGGGTTGGGCATCCACCGTTTGGAGGAATGGCGCTCTATTCTCGTGGCCAAGCTAGCCTTCAACTTTCTTAACAATGCGGACACTCTTTGGGTCAAATGCTTCCAGGCCAAGTACGGAAACAGAGAGAATACCTTCTCCACCAAAAGGGGTGATTCGTGGGCTTGGAAACTTATTTATCAGGGAGGGACTACAGCCTTACACAACTCTATGTGGAAGATTGGCAGTGGTGGCAGTACCAAAGTTATGGCAGACGCCTGGGTTGACTCCAACCCCTTCTTGAGGTGGCCTACCTTCATCAATACTACTGAACTGCCCCCCTTGAACGTTCAGCAGCTCCTCCAGGCGAACGGTGAATGGAACCATTCTGAGCTCCTTAAATTCTTTGGCCCTGAGTTAGCACTGAGAGTAGGTAAGCTACCGAGGCTCGACAAGGAGGAGAGGGACAGCCTTATCTGGCTTAAATCTGATTCTACCAAATCCCCCACCGCAGCTCTGTATAGAGATCTCTTTCGCGGAAGAGAACTCCCACACAGCTGGGTCTGGAAGTTGCGCGCTCAACCCCGCTTTGTCACCTTTCTCTGGAGGATTGTTGTGATGCTATCCCCACTTTTTCCTGGCTCAAGCGTAGACGTCTACGGGAGTCTAATAGATGCCCATGGGGTTGCTCTGCCGAAGAGGATGTGCAACACTTTGTTTGTGAGTGTAACTTCACCTGTGCCGTCTTTCATGCCATACAACGGGCGGAGGCAGAGTTTTCAAATGGAGCTGATGGTGTGCTACCTACTAGTCCGCTGACCCCACAGCAGCATGACCCAGTCAGTCGGAAGTGCAACAAACGAAAGGCTTCCACCACAGCTGTGCCATATGCAAAAGCGCAGAAAGTGCAGCCTGCAACCCCCATTCTAGTTGCTGATTTTTGTCCAGCTAGCTCTACATCTCTTCCTACCTTGCAAGGCTCGGGGAAGAATTCATCCAAGAGAAAGCGCGATGTTGGCCCCATCACTCCGAACCCTATCAGCTGGCATGATGATGGAGACATATCACGCCGAAAAACACTCAGACCTGCTAACAACAGCAGGGACCCCTTTTATAATAACTTTTTTTCTGCAAGTTGCGGTGATTCCAGTACAAGACCGGGGCCGCGGGAATTCTGCTGGAATTCTGCTGTTGCTGCTGCTGTTAGCGCAGCAGCCACATCAGCTGCTGCTGCAGCAGCCACTCCAGCAGTTGCTGCTGCTGCAGCAGCACTTCCAGCAGCTGCTGCTGCTGCAGCAGCAGCACTTCCAGCAGCTGCTGCTGCTGCTGCAGCAGCAGCACTTCCACCAGCTGCTGCAGCAACAGCAGCAATTCCAGCTGCTGCTGCAGCAACTGAACCTGCTGTAGCAGCGGCAGTATCCATTTCTGCCGCTGCTACCGCAGGTATTTCTGATGCTGTAGCAGAAGCGTCCCTCCCCGGACACGCCACCCCCACCTTACCATCTTTGGTGGCTGATACGGCAACGGCATCCTCGTCATCCCCAGCTCGCGATGGTCATCTACTGCAGATTTTTCTCAGCAACTTGAAGGCACGAGTTCAAAAAAATCCAGCCGATCCTCAGGCAATTCGAGCGGTGGCTGCTTTGTACCACTCTTGGCGAGCTCGCAACGGATGCGTCCACAACAAATCTTTCCCGTTGCCTAGAGTTATCGCTGCACTTGTCCATTTTACCGAGGCCCAAGAACAACCTTCTTCCAACGTGGGGAACTGGGATCCCAACAGCCTTGAAGGCTGCTGTTACCCCTCTGCTTCCCATTGGGATCCCCCACCCCCACGATGGATTAAGGTGAACTTTGATGGCTCTGTTAAACAGAACGGTGCGGCAGGAGCAGGTGGAGTTGTTCGAGATCATCAAGGGAATTTCCTAGCAGCTATTGGTTCCAAGCTCTACTCTCATGCCACTCCGACAGCAGAAACGATGGGAGCCCTCATTGCGGTGACAGCCGCCCAGGAGTGGGTGGCTATGGCGGACGAGATTTGGATAGAGGGCGATTCAGCCACCATTGTTGCGGACCTCCAGCGAGCAGCCAGAGGACACCCTCCTGACAGGACCACGGCCCAGATTGCCGAACTTTTTTGCGCCTTCAAGGCTTATAGAGTTTCTCATGTATACAGAGCCGCTAATAAAGCGGCCGACTTTATTGCTTCCTTTTCTTGCTTAGATGACATAGAGTGGCGAAGGGGCATGTCCCTCCCGCTCGATTTTTGTGCGATTCTCAATGAGGATCGAACTTTTTGTACCTGATGTATCTTTTTTTACTGTTATAATATTATAGGCTACGGCCGAATTTCAAAAAAAAAAACCAGCGATCAATGGCCTCCTCCCATGGCTTTTCAGAGCAACAGGTGCCGACCGATGAAGGTGAACGTCTGATTTCCACAAAGCATTCCGCCCAACCTGCTGTCGCAGAACTCGCTGGAATCACAGGCAGCAACATTAATACTTAAAGTGAAGTGCTGGAATCTGGCCATGGCACAACAAATGCAACTGGAATGTTGAAGGATGCAGCCCGTAACAGATCCAGCAAAACAGAGCTGCTTGCCCAAACTGTAGCTGCCGAATCTACTGGAAGTGCAGAACAGAGCAGCTGGCCCAATTTGAACAGCACAGCTTGCCCAGCAACCTCCTACAGCACCAGTGAAACTGCGCCGTTTGCCTTCATCACCACAGCTAGACGTACAGGGACAGCAGCAAACATCAACTCCAGCAAAACTGAAGGTTTAGGATCCAGC
>JAEMOT010003061.1:47226-69726 GCA_019297695.1 Apostasia ramifera | reverse complement strand
TTTTGACCCATTTATTAAATGGGTCGGGTTCGGGTTGGGCATAATCGGGTCAAGTAGGGTTCGGGTTGGGCATTTATCAAAAAATACTTTATAAACGGGTCGGGTCGACCTGCCAACCCGACCCATTTATTAATCGGGTCGGGTTCGGGTCATGGATTTTGACCCATTTAATAAATGGGTCGGGTTCGGGTTGAGGCTATTCAGGTCGGGTCGGATTCGGGTTCGACCCGAACCCGACCCGCTGACCCATTTTGCCACCCCTATTTGTTAGGGAGGAACAACAGCCATGCAAAACTCCATGTGGAAAATTGGCAATGGTAGCACCGCCAAGGTTATGGAGGACGCTTGGATTGATCCCAACCCTTTTATGAGGTGGCCTACTTTCGTCAATACTTTTGAATTGCCCCCCTTGACTATTGATCAGTTCTCCATTGAGAATGGTGAATGAAACCAAGCAGAGCTCCATAAATTCTTTGGCTCGGAACTAGCGTTGAGAATAGGTAAACTACCTAGGCTCGACAAAGAAAAGAGGGACAGCCTAGTTTGCCTTAAATCTAATTCTAGCAAATCCCCCACCTCAGCTCTATACAGAGATCCCTTCCGCAGCAGAGAACTTCCGCATAGCTGGGTCTAGAAGATGGGAGCCCAGCCCAGCTTTATCACTTTTCTCTGGAGGATTTGTTGCGATGCTATCCCTACATTTGCTTGGCTCAAACGACGGCATTTGCGAGAGTCTAATAGATGCCCTTGGGGCTGCCCTGCTGAAGAGGACCTGCAACACTTTGTCTGTGATTGTAGCTTCACATGTGCAGTCTTCGATGCCCTACAAAAGCAGTGGGCTGAAACAGCAACAGGGATTGATGTTGGGTTGCCAGAAGAAGCTAATTGTGAGCCGCACTCTAGCCCTTCATCTTCCTCACAGCATGCACAACTCTGCCCAGTTAATTGCCATTACAAGAAAAGAAAGGCTCCTACAACAGATTTGCGGAAGCGAAAGAACAGAAAAGGCAACTTGCATATTCCATTTCTACTGTATATGTTTGCCTCGCAAGCACAACAATGCTCCCTTCCATGCAAGAACCGGGGAGGAACCTGTCTAAGAGGAAGCATGCTGCCGAACCCACCAATTCCAGCCCACTCAATTGGCTGTATAAAGAAGCGCACTTGCTACAGAAAAAACCCAGACCTACTGGTAACAACAGGGACTCTTTTTATGCTAACTTTTTTCTGCAGGTTTCTCTGACAACGGCAAACTCAGCGCAAGATCGGGGCAGCAGAATCAGCACCCAGCAGCTGATTTCAGTGGACTGCAACCCAAGGAACCTGCAGCAGCACGTTTGGCTGCTGCTTTAGTAGCACATTCTGCTGCTGCTGCTGCTACAGCAGCAACACTTCTGCTGCTACTGTTGCTGCTGCTATAACAACAGCAGCAGCACTTCTGCTGCTGCTGTTGCTGCTGCTATAGCAACAGCAGCTCTATCGAATGCTGCTGCTAAAGCACCATCAGCAACCCCTGCTGCTGCAGTAGCAGAGAACAATTCTGCTATTGCAGCAGCAGTGCATCCTACTGCTATAGCAGAAGCAATGCATCCTGCTACTGTAGCAGCAGCCGAACCTGCTGTAGCAGCAGCAGAATGCAATTCTGCTGCTGCTACAGCAGTGTTTTCTACTACGGTGGCACCAACATCCCTCCCCGATGACGCCACACCCACGATGCCAGCTTTGGTGGCTGATACGGCAGAGACATCTCCATCATCCTAAGCTCGCAATGTTTATCTACTGAATATTTTTCTCAGCAACCTGCAGTCACGAGTTCAAAAAAATCCAGCTGATCCTCAAGCAATCCGAGTGGTGGCTGCTTTGTACCACTCATGGAGAGCTCGCAACGGTCGCGTCCACAACAAACCTTTCCCGTTGCCTAGAGTAATCGCTGCACTTGTTCATTTAAGTGAGGCCCAAGAGCAACCTTCATCCAACATGGGGAACTGGGATCCTAAAAGCCTGGAAGGCTGTTGTTACCCCTTTGCTTCCCATTGGGATCCCCCACCCCCAAGATGGATTAAGGTGAACTTTGACGGCTCCGTTAAATAGAACGGTGCGGTAGGCGCGCGCGGGGGGGGGGGGGAGGGGGAAGAGGGGGTTGTGAGGGATCACTGTGGCAACCTCCTACTAGCGACTAGCTCCAAGCTCTACACTCAAGCCACCCCTATAGCAAAAGCAACCGGAGCACTCATCGTGATGACAGTCGCCCAAAAGTGGGCAGCTATGACGGACGAGATTTGGATAGTGGGCGACTCAGCCATCACTACTGCGGACCTTCACCGGGTAGCTAGAGGACACCCTCCAAACAAGACTATGGCCCAGATCGCCAACCTTTTTGGTACCTTCAAGGCATATAGGATATCTCATGTATATAGAGCCGCTAATAGAGTGACAGATTTTGTAGCTTCCTTTTCTTATTTAGATGATACAGAGTGGCGTAGGGGCATATCCCTCCCACTCGATTTTTGTGCGATTCTCAATGAGGATTGAACCTTTTGTACTTGATGTATCTTTTTTACTGTTATAGTATTATAGGCTACAGCCGAATTTCAAGGAACCCCAAAACTTTGATTTCTCAAAAGGTGCCGGCGGAGTCCTAAGGGCAACATCCGTCTATCCCTGGTCGGCATCGTTTATGGTTGAGACTAGGATGGTATCTGATCATCTTCGAGCCCCCAACTTTCGTTCTTGATTAATGAAAACATCCTTGGCAAATGCTTTCACAGTGGTTCGTCTTTCATAAATCCAAGAATTTCACCTCTGACTATGAAATACGAATGCCCCCGACTATCCCTCTTAATCATTACTTCGATCCCGAAGGCCAACGCAATAGGACCGAAATCCTGTGACGTTATCCCTTGTTAATGTATCCAGAGCTTGGGCTTGCTTTGAGCACTCTAATTTCTTCAAAGTAACAGTGGCGGAGGCACGACCCGGTCAATTAAGGCCAGGAGCGCGTCACCGACCGAAGGGACAAGTCGGCCGGCGCACACCGTGAAGCGGACCGACCAACCCAACCCAAGGTCCAACTACGAGCTTTTTAACGGCAACAACTTAAATATACGCTATTAGAGTTGGAATTACTACGGCTGCTGGCACCAGACTTGCCCTCCAATGGATCCTCGTTAAAGGATTTAGATTGTACTCATTCCAATTACTTGACTCGAAGAGCCCGGTATTGTTATTTATTGTCACTACCTCCCAGTATCAGGATTGGGTAATTTGCGCTTCTGCTGCCTTCCTTGGATGTGGTAGCCGTCTCTCAGGCTCCCTCTCTAGAATCAAACCCTAATTCTCTATCACCTGTCACCACCATGGTATGCCTCTATCCTACCATTGAAAGTTGATAGGGCAGAAATTCGAATGATGCATTGCCAGCACGAGTTATCATGAGTCAATAGGACGCCGAGCAAATGCTCGCATCGACCTTTTATCTAATAAATGCATCCCTTCCAGAAGTTGGGGTTTGGTGCACGTATTAGCTCTAGATTTACTACGGTTATCTGAGTAGCACGTACTATTAAACAAACTATAACAGATTTAATAAGCCATTCGTAGTTTTACAGTCTAAAGTAGTTCATACTTACAGATGCATGGCTTAATCTTTGAGACAAGCATATGACAATTGGCAGGATCAACCAGGTAGCACAACCTCAGCGCGACTAGCTACGTATCGAAGCCCCTCACTGTTACGATCTAAGTGAGGCTGATGCGCAGTCGTCGCTCGTAACCAAAATCAAGGGCCGATCCATAAGACGCCGGTGGCGCCAATTGGGCTAAGTGGACAGGTACGCACGCACTTGAGACCCGAATCCATCATGAACTGCAGCGCTAAGCAAAGCCAACTACCAGTCAACCATCAAGCCTTAAATCCGTGAGCGCGACACACGAATCAAAGGTTAAGGCCTGGTTGTCACATGGGCTGCAATGGCCCCCCGGCCCAGCTAATGGGAGCCGCAAGTGCCTTCGATGAATCAACAGTGCTAAAAGCACGACATAACCGTGGGCTCTCATTTAGCAAGCAACCACGCCATCCGTCAAAGACAAATAAAGCTACAACCGACGCACCGTGGAATGAGAACTCCCAAGAATGCGAAGGTCAATTGCCCGAATGCAACAAGCCCATCACAAGCACAGAGGCGTATTTCCACTCACGCATCTAAACAGTGCTCAAGCCTAATCCCAACCCAGGTGTGCCCAATGCTCCTCACCGCAAGAGCATCTCATCTTAAAAGCTCATGGCAGATGGATGCGAAAGGCTCATGCCTTGGCTGGTCCGGCGAGCCCCTGCGAGGCACGAAAGCTACAACATCACGCGCGGAAATGACAGTTTCAAACAATAGGCCCCATTTCCCGACACTGTTACAAAACAAGAAATTTTCAAAAGCGCCACAGCTCTCACCATTGAGCACGTCGAGGATGTTCGGGAAATCATTCCGAATCCTATTTATTAAATTTGTGATATATTAAAAGCGCCACAGCTTCATGATATTCTCAACGTTTTGTTTTCTTTTCCATATTGTAAAATTTTATAGGCAAGCCAATGAAGCTGGCCACTACATTGCTTTCTCATCTTTTGTTTCGAATATCTGTTAGGACAAAACCATGTCTCTCCCATCAGACTTTTGTGCAATCTTGTTAAAGGATTGTTTTTTGTGTACATAATGCTTTGCTTTTTTAATATATAGGCTACAGCCGAATTTCAAGGAACCCAAAAACTTTGATTTCTCAAAAGGTGCCGGCGGAGTCCTAAGAGCAACATCCGCCGATCCATGGTCGGCATCGTTTATGGTTGAGACTAGGACGGTATCTGATCGTCTTCGAGCCCCCAACTTTCATTCTTGATTAATGAAAATATCCTTGGCAATTGCTTTCGCAGTGATTCGTCTTTCATAAATCCAAGAATTTCACCTCTAACTATGAAATACGAATGCCCCCGACTGTCCCTCTTAATCATTACTCCAATCCCAAAGGCCAACGCAATAGGACCGAAATCCTGTGATGTTATCCCATGCTAATGTATCCAGGGCTTGCTTTGAGCACTCTAATTTCTTCAAAGTAACAGCGGCGGAGGCATGGCCCGGTCAATCAAGGCCAGAGCGCGTCACCGATAGAAGGGATGAGTCGGCCAGTGCACACCATGAAGCGGACTGACCGACCCAACCCAAGGACCAACTACGAGATTAATTAGATCCCTCCAATGGAACCTCGTTAAGGGATTTAGATTGTACTCATTCCAATTACTAGACTCGAAGAGCCCGATATTGTTATTTATTGTCACTACCTACCCGTGTCAGGATTGGATAATTTGCATGCCTGCTGCCTTCCTTTGGATGTGGTAGCCATCTCTCAGGCTCCCTCTCCGGAATCGAACCCTAGTTCTCTGTCACCTGTCACCACCATGGTAGGCCCCTATCCTACCATCGAAAGTAGATAGGGCAGAATTCGAATGATGCATCGCCGGCACTAGGGCCGTGCGATCCGACGAGTTATCATGAGTCAACCGGACACCGAGCAAATGCTCGCATCAGCCTTTTATCTAATAAATGTATCCCTTCCGAAAGTTGGGATTTGGTGCACATATTAGCTCTAGAATTACTACGGATATCCAAGTAGCACATACCATCAAACAAACTATAACTGATTTAATGAGTCATTCGCAGTTTCACAGTCTAAAGTAGTTCATACTTACACATGCATGGCTTAATCTTTGAGACAAGCATATGACTACTGGCCGGATCAACCAGGTAGCAGAACCTCAGCGCGACTAGCTACGTATCGAAGCCCCTCACCATTACGGTCTAAGTGAGGCTGATGCGCAGTCGTCGCTCGTAACCAATATCAAGGGCCGAGCAGTAAGACGCCGGCGACGCCTGTTGGGCTAGGTGCACGGGTACGCACGCACTTGAGACCCGAATCCATAATGAACTACAGCACTAAGCAAAGCCAACGACCAGTCAACCATCAAGACTTAAATCCGTGAACGCGGCACACAAATCGAAGGTTAAGCCCTGGTTGTCACATGGGTTGCAATGCCCCTCCGGCCCAGCTAACAAGAGCCGCAAGTGCCTTCGATAAATCGATAGTGCTAAAAGCACGCATAACCGTGGGTTGTCATTTAGCAAGCAACCGCGCTATCCGTCAAAGACAAATGAAGCTACAACCGATGCACCGTGGAATGAGAACTCCTAAGAATGCGAATGTCAGTTGCCCGGACGCAACAAGCCCATCACAAGCAAAGAGGCGTATTGCCACTCACGCATCTAAACAGTGCTCAAGCCTAATCCCATCCCAGGTGTGCCCAATGCTCCACACTGTCAGAGCATCTCGTCTTAAAAGCTCATGGCAGATGGATGCGAATGGGTCATGCCTTGGCTAGTCCGGGAGCCCCTGCGAGGCACGAAAGCAACAACATCACACGCGAAAATGACAATTTCAAACAACAGGCCCCATTTTCCGACACAGTTATAAACAAGAAATTTCGAAAAGCGCCATAGCTCTTACGATTGAGCATGTCGAGGGCGTTCGGGAAATCATTCCGACAACACCATAATGTTCTTCAATCAGCGCACCGCACTTTCGAAGCGCACTGAGGTTGGGGGGCCGTGAGACCTCTCCTCCCGGAGATCATCCCATTGCCAATCTCTCATTCCGACGCTACCGCACTCACCGACGTTCTTCGGGACGGCGCATTGCCATCGAAGGACCCGCCCCACGACATTTTTGCAATTTTTGCGAGCGGTTGCTAGGACACGCAAGAGTCTCGCGGGAACCTCGTATTTGTTCTGGGGTACCATCAAATACCCCGCAGCACAACCCGCGGGATGCAATCCTAGGAGTACCGATGGCCCCAAAAAGCTTACGCGGCTGCTAGAGCTCCCGGGGAATCCAAACGCTTGTGAGATGGTAGCATCCCCATACAACATTCCCAGGAAAGCAACGACTGTTGCTACGGAAGAACAGAACTGGGAGGGATTGAGCTCGTCGAGGACATTCAAGAAAACGTTCCGACAACATCATAACATTCTTCAACAAGTGCATCACACTTTTGAAGTGCGGTGCGGTTGGGGGGACGGGAGACCTCTCCTCCCGGAGATCATCCCAATGCCAATCTCTCGTTCCAACGCTACTGCACTCACCGACGTTCTTCGGGACGGCGCAATACCATCGCAGGACCCGTCCCACAGCATTTTTTCAATTTTCTCTAGCAGTTGCTTGGAGACGTAAGAGTCTCGAGGGAACCTCGCATTTGTTCGGGGGTACCATCAAATATCCCGCAGCACAACTCGTGGGATGCAATCTCGGGAGTATCGGGGGGCACAAAAAGCTTACTTGGCCGCGAGAGCTCCCGGGGAATCCAAACGCCTGCAAGACAGCAGAATCCCCATACAACATTCCCAGGAAAGCAACTAGCGTTCCTACAGAAGAACAGAACTTGGAGGGATTGAGCACGTCGAGGATGTACGGGAAATCATTCCGACAACACCATAACATTCCTCAATAAGTGCAGCTCGAACGATTCTTCGGGACGGCGCATTGCCATCGCAGGACCCACCCCATAGCATTTTTGCAATTTTCTCAAACGGTTGCTTGGAGACGCAAGAGTCTCACGGGAACCTCGCATTTGTTCGGGGGTACCATCAAATACCCTGCAGCTCAACCTGCAGGATGCTATCCCGGGAGTACCGACGGCCCTAAAAAGCTTACGCAGTCACGATAGCTCTAGGGGAATCCAAACGCCTACGAGACGACGAAGTCCCCACACAACATTCCCAAGAAAGCAACGAGCGTTCCTACGGAAGAATAGAACTCGAAGGGATTGAGCACGTCGAGAACATTCGGGAAACCATTCCGATAACACCATAATGTTCTTCAATAAGCGCAACGCACTTTCGAAGCACACTGCGGTTGGGGGGCTGGGAGACCTCTCCTCCCAAAGATCATCCCAATGCCAATTTCTAGTTTTGATGCTACCGCACTCACCGACATTTCTTGGGATGGCACATTGCCATCGCAGGACCCATGCCACAGCTTTTTTGCAATTTTCTCGAACGGTTGCTCGGAGAAGCAAGAGTCTCGCGGGAACATCACATTTGTTCGGGGGTACCATCAAATACCCCGCAGCACAACTGGCGGGATGCAATCCCGGGAGTATTGGGGGCCCCAAAAAGCTTATGCGGCTGCGAGAGCTCCCGAGAAATCCAAATGCCTGCGAGACGCTGGAATCCCTGCAAAATAATCCCAAGAAAGCAACTAGCGTTCCTACAGAAGAACAGAACTCGGAGGGATTGAACACATCGAGGATGTTCAGGAAATCGTTCCGACAACACCATAACATTCTTCAATCAGTGCACCGCACTTTGAAGTGCGCTGCGGTTGGGGGGCCGTGAGAACTCTCCTCCCGGAGATCATCCAAACACCAATCTCTCATTCCGATGCTACAGCACTCACCGACGTTCCTCGGGATGGCGAATTGCCATCACAGGACCCGCCCCACAGTATTTTTACAATTTTCTCGAGCGGTTGCTTGGAGACGCAAGAGTCTCGCGGCAACATCGCATTTGTTCAGGAGTACCATTAAATACCCCGCAGCACAACCCGCGGGATGCAATCCCGGGAGTATCAGCGGCCCCAAAAAGCTACGTGGCCACGAGACCTCCCGGGTAATCCAAATGCCTGCGAGATGGCAGAATCCCCACACAACATTTTCAGGAAAGCAACGAGCGTTCCTACGGAAGAATAGAACTCGAAGGGATTGAGCACGTCGAGGATGTTCGGGAAACCATTCCGATAACACCATAACATTCTTCAATAAGCGCAACGCACTTTCGAAGAACACTGAGGTTGGGGGGCCGGGAGACCTCTCCTCCCGAAGATCATCCCAATGCCAATCTCTCGTTCCGACGCTACCGCACTCACCGACATTCTTCGGGACGGCGCATTGCCATCGCAGGACCCACCCCACAGCATTTCTGCAATTTTCTCGAACGGTTGCTTGGAGACAGAAGAGTCTCGCGGGAACCTCGCATTTGTTCGGCGGTACCATCAAATACCCCGCAGCACAACCCGCGGGATGCAATCCCAGGAGTACCAGTGGCCCCAAAAAGCTTACGCAGTCGCGAGAGCTCTCGGGGAATCCAAATCCCTGCGAGATGGCGGAATCCGCACACAACATTTCCAGGAAAGCAATGAGCATTCCTACAGAAGAACAGAACTCAGAGGGATTGAGCACGTCAAGGACGTTCGGGAAATTATTCCGACAACACCATAACGTTCTTCAATCAGCACATCGCACTTTCGAAGAGCGCTGCATTTGGGGGGCCGGGAGACCTCTCCTCCCGGAGATCATCCCAACAAAAAACTCTCGTTTCGATGCTACCGCACTCACCGACATTCTTCGGGACGACGCATTGCCATTGCAGGACCCGCCCCATAGCATATTCGCAATTTTCTTGAGCGGTTGCTTGGAGACGCATGAGTAACGCGGGAACCTCGCATTTGTTCGGGGGCACCATCAAATATCCCGTAGCACAACTCGCGGGATGCAATCCTGTGAGTATCGGTGGCCCCAAAAAGCATACGCGATAGCGAGAGCTCCCGGGGTATCCAAACGCCTGCAAGACGGTGAAATCCCCTTACAATATTCCCAGGAAAGCAACGAGCGTTCCTACAGAAGAACAGAACTTGGAAGGATTGAGCACATCGAGGACGTTCAGGAAATCGTTCTGACAACACCATAACGTTCTTCAATCAGCGCACCGCACTTTCAAAGCGCGCTGTGCTTGGGGGGACGGGAGACCTCTCCTCCCAGAGATCATCCCAACGCCAATCTCTCATTCGAAAGTGCGCAGCGCTAATTGAAGAACGTTATGGTGTTGTTGGAACGATTCCCGAACGTCCTCGACGTGCTCAATCCCTACAAGTTATGTTCTTTTGTAGGAACGCTCGTTGCTTTTCTGGAAATGTTGTGTGGGAATTCCACCGTCTCACAGGCATTTGGATTCCCCAAAAGCTCTCATGGCCGCGTAAGCTTTTTGGGGCTGCAGGTACTCCTGGGATTGCTTCCCGCGGGTTGTGCTACGGGGTATTTGATGGAACTCTCGAACAAATGCGAGGTTCCCGCGAGACTCTTTCATCTCCAAGCAACCGCTCGAGAAAATTGCAAAAATGCTATGGGGCAGGACTTGCGATGGCAATTCCCCGTCCGGAGGAATGTCTGTGAGTATCGTAGTGTCAGAACACGTGATTGGCATTGGGACGATCTCCGGGAGGAGAGGTCTTTGTGATGATCTCCGGGAGGAGAGGTCTCCTGGAGCCCCAACCGCAGCACACTTCGAAAGTGTGTTGCACTAATTGAAGAACGTTATGGTGTTGTCGGAATGATTTTCCGAACATCCTCGACGTGCTCAATCCCTCCGAGTGTTGTTCTTCGGTAGGAACCTTGCATTTGTTCGGGGGTTCCATCAAATACCCCATAGCACAACCCGCGGAATACAATCCCGGGAGTATCGGCGGCCCCAAAAAGCTTACCCGGCTGCGAGAGCTCTCGGGGAAACCAAATGCCTTTGTGGTGGCAGAATCCCCACACAACAGTCCCAGGAAAGCAACGAGCGTTCCTACCGAAGAACTACACTCGGAGGGATTGAGCTTGTCGAGGACGTTCGAGAAATCATTCCACAACACCATAATGTTCTTGAATCAGCGCACCGCACTTTTGAAGCGTGCTGAGGTTGGGGGGCCGGAAGTCCTATCCTCTTGGAGATCATCCCAACGCCAATCTCTCGTTCGAAAGTGCACTGTGCTTATTGAAGAACGTTATGGTGTTGTTGGAACGATTTCCCGAACGTCCTCGATGTGCTTAATCCCTACGAGTTATGTTCTTCCGTAGGAACGCTCGTTGCTTTCCTTGTAATGTTGTGTGGGGTTTCCACCGTCTCGCAGGCGTTTGGATTCCCCAAAAGCTCTCGTAGCCGTGTAAGCTTTTTGGGGCCGCTGGTACTCCCGGGATTGCATCACGCGGATATTTGATGGAACCCTCGAACAAATGCGAGGTTCCTGCGAGACTCTTTCTTCTCCAAGCAACCGTTCGAGAAAATTACAAAAATGTTGTGGGGCAGGTCTTGCGATGGCAATTCCCTGTCCGGAGGAATGTCGGTGAGTGTTGTAGTGTCAGAACACGTGATTGGCGTTGGGATGACCTCCGGGAGGAGAGGTCTTTGGGATGATCTCTCCTCCCGCAGCACAACCCGCGGGATGTAATCCCGGGAGTACCGGCGGCCCCAAAAAGCTTACCCGGCTGCGAGAGCTCCCGGGGAAACCAAATGCCTGTGTGGTGGCAGAATCCCCACACAACATTCCCAGGAAAGCAACGAGCGTTCCTACCGAAGAACTACACTCGGAGGGATTGAGCTTGTCGAGGACGTTCGAGAAATCATTCCACAACACCATAACGTTCTTCAATTAGCGCAGCGTACTTTCGAAGCACGCTGCAGTTGGGGCGACGGGAGACCTCTCCTCCTGGAGATCATCCTAACGCCAATCTCTCGTTCTGACGCTACGACATTCACTGATGTTCCTCGGGACGATGAATTTCCATCGGACGACATGCCCCACAGCATTTTTGCAATTTTCTCGAGCGGTTGCTTGGAGAAGCAAGAGTCTGACGGGAACCTCGCATTTGCTCTGGGCTACCATCGAATACCCCATAGCCCAACCTTGCTTTTGTTCAGGGGTACCATCGAATACCCCGCAGCACAACCCGCGGGATGCAATCCCAAGAGTACCGGTGACCCCAAAAATCTTACGCGGCTGTGAGAGCTCTCGGGGAATCCAAACGCGTGCGAGAAGGCGGAATCCCCATACAACATTCCCAGGAAAGCAACGAGCGTTCCTACAGAAGAAAAGAACTCGGAGGGATTGAGCACGTCGAGGACGTTCGGGAAATCGTTCCGACAACACCATAACGTTCTTGAATCAGCGCACCGCACTTTTGAAGCATGCTGAGGTTGGGGGGCCGGAAGTCCTATCCTCTTGGAGATCATCCCAACGCCAATCTCTCGTTCGAAAGTGCACTGTTCTTATTGAAGAACGTTATGGTGTTGTTGGAACGATTTCCCGAACGTCCTCGATGTGCTTAATCCCTACGAGTTCTGTTCTTCCGTAGGAACGCTCGTTGCTTTCCTTGTAATGTTTTGTTGGGTTTCCACCGTCTCGCAGGCGTTTGGATTCTCCAAAATCTCTCGTAGCCGCGTAAGCTTTTTGGGGCTGCTGGTACTCCCGGGATTGCATCACGCGGGTTGTGCTGCGGGATATTTGATGGAACCCCCGAACAAATGCGAGGTTCCTGCGAGACTCTTTCTTCTCCAAGCAACCGTTCGAGAAAATTACAAAAATGCTGTGGGGCAGGTCTTGCGATGGCAATCCCCTGTCCGGAGGAACGTCGGTGAGTGTTGTAGTGTCAGAACACGTGATTGGCGTTGGGATGACCTCTGGGAGGAGAGGTCTTTGGGATGATCTCTCCTCCCGCAGCACAACCCGCGGGATGTAATCCCGGGAGTACCGGCGGCCCCAAAAAGCTTACCCGGCTGCGAGAGCTCCCGGGGAATCCAAATGCCTGTGTGGTGGCAGAATCCCCACACAGCATTCCCAGGAAAGCAACGAACGTTCCTACCGAAGAACTACACTCGGAGGGATTGAGCTTGTCGAGGACGTTCGAGAAATCATTCCACAACACCATAACGTTCTTCAATTAGCGCAGCGTACTTTCGAAGCACGCTGCGGTTGGGGCGACGGGAGACATCTCCTCCCGGAGATCATCCTAACGCCAATCTCTCGTTCCGACGCTACGACAGTCACTGACGTTCCTCGGGACGATGAATTTCCATCGGACGACATGCCCCACAGCATTTTTGCAATTTTCTCGAGCGATTTCTTGGAGACGCAAGAGTCTCGCGGGAACCTCGCATTTGCTCGGGGGTACCATTGAATACCCTGTAGCCCAACCTTGCAGTTGTTCAGGGGTACCATCGAATACCCTGCAGCACAACCTGCGGGATGCAATCCCAAGAGTACCGGTGGCCCCAAAAATCTTACGCGGCTGTGAGAGCTCTTGGGGAATCCAAACGCGTGCGAGAAGGCGGAATCCCCATACAACATTCCCAAGAAAGCAACGAGTGTTCCTACATAAGAAAAGAACTTGGAGGGATTAAGCACGTCGAGGACGTTCGGGAAATCTTTCCGACAACACCATAATGTTCTTCAATCAGCGCACCGCACTTTCGAAGCGTGCTGAGGTTGGGGGGCCGAAAGTCCTCTCCTTCTGGAGATCATCCCAACACCAATCTCTCATTCGAAAGTGCACTGCGCTTATTGAAGAACGTTATGGTGTTGTCGGAATGATTTCCCGAAGGTCCTCGATGTGCTCAATCCCTACGAGTTCTGTTCTTCCGTAGGAACGCTTGTTGCTTTCCTGGTAATGTTGTGTGGGGATTCCACCGTCTCGCAGGCGTTTGGATTCCCCAAAAGCTCTTGCAGCTGTGTAAGCTTTTTGGGGCCGCTGGTACTCCCGGGATTGCATCTCGCGGGTTTTGCTGCGGGATATTTGATGGAACCCCCGAACAAATGCGAGGTTTCAGCGAGACTCTTTCGTCTCCAAGCTACCGCTCGAGAAAATTACAAAAATGCTATGGGGCAGGTCTTGCGATGGCAATTCCCTGTCCGTTGGAATGTCGGTGAGTGTTGTAGTGTCAGAACACGTGATTGGCATTAGGATGACCTCCGGGAGGAGAGGTCTCACGGCGCCCCAACCGCAGCGCACTTCGAAAGTGCGTTGCGCTGATTGAAGAACGTTATGGTGTTATCGGAACAATTTCTCGAACGTCCTCGATGTGCTCAATTTCTCTGAGTGTTGTTCTTCGGTAGGAACCTCGCATTTGTTCAGGGGTTCCATAAAATACCCCACAGCACAACCCGCTGGATGTAATCCCGGGAGTATCGGTTGCCCCAAAAAGCTTACCCGATTGCGAGAGCTCCCGGGGAATCCAAATGCCTGCGAGACGGCAGAATCCCCACACAACATTCCCAAGAAAGCAAAGAGCGTTCCTACCGAAGAACAACACTCGGAGGGATTGAGGTCGTAGAGGACATTCGGGAAATTGTTCCGACAACACCACACCGTTCTTCAATCAGCGCAGCGCACTTCCGAAGCGCGCTGCGGTTGCGGCGCCGGGAGACCTCTCCTCTCGGAGATCATCCCAATGCCAATCACTCGTTCTGACGCTACGGCACTCTCTGACGTTCCTCGGGAAGGCGAATTGCCATCAGAGGACCTACCCCACAACATTTTTGCATTTTTCTCGAGCCTTTGCTTGGAGATGAAGGAGTCTCGCGGGAACCTCGCATTTGTTCGGGGGTACCATCAAATACCCCGCAGCACAACCCGCGGGATGCAATCCCTGGAGTACCGACAGCCCCAAAAAGCTTATGCGGCTGCGAGAGCTCCGAGGGAATCCAAATGCCTGCGCGATGGCGGAATCCTCACACAACATTCCCAGGAAAGCAACGAGCGTTCCTACAGAAGCACAGAACTCGAACGGATTGAGCACGTCGAGGACGTTTGGGAAATCATTCCGGCAACACCATAACGTTCTTCAATCAGCGCACCACACTTTCGAATCTTGCTGAGGTTGGGGGGCTGGGAGACCTCTCCTCCCGGAGATCATCCCAACGCCAACCTCTCATTCCGACGCTACAGCACTCACCGATGTTCCTTGGGACGGCGAATTGCCATCGGAGGACGTACCCCACAGCATTTTTGCAATTTTCTCAAGCGGTTGCTTGCAAGAGTCTCATGGGAACCTCGCATTTGTTCGGGGGTACCATCGCATACCCCACAGCACAACCTTGCATTTGTTCAGTGGTACCATCGAATACCCCGCAACACAACCTGCGAGATGTTATATTGGGTGTACCGGCAGCCCTAAAAATCTTACGTGGCTGTGAGAGCTCCCGGGGAATCCAAATGCCTGCGAGACGGCGGAATCCCCATATAACATTCCTAGGATAGCAACGAGCATTCCTACGAAAGAACAGAACTCGGAGGGATTAAGCACGTCGAGGACGTTCGGGAAATCGTTCCGACAACCCTATAAAGTTCTTCAATCTGCGCAACGCGCTTTTGATGCGCCTTGCAGTTGGGGGGACGAGGGACCTTTCCTCCCGGAGATCATCCCGATGCCAATCTCTTGTTCTGACGCTGCCGCACTCACCGACGTTCTTCGGGACGGCGCATTGCCATCGCAGGACCCGCCCCACAGCATTTGTTCGGGGGTACCATCGAATACCCCACAGTAGAACCCACTGGAAGCAAACCCGGGAGTACTGGCGGCCCCAAAAAGCTTACGCGGCAGCGAGAGCTCCCGCGAGGGAATCCAGGAAAGCAATGAGCATTCCTACAGTAGAATAGAACTCTGAGGGGAGGTCCTGCACTCCTCGCGAACACCCACGCCTGCATTACGAGTGCAAAAAATCGTGGGTCGTAAGCGCATCATCGCAATTTTGTACGGCCGAGGGTCGCAAAAAGCTTAAGCCGCTAGAGCCCCCAACCTTCATCGCAAAACAAGAGCATATTCCGACAATCTCGAGGGCTCTGACAAGCAGTTCTCGAGAACTCTGAGTCTCTAACGCAAGGCACTTGTCGCCGACGCACGGACATCACGAGGGTAATGCCAAACACCGAATGCAGAGGAGGTCCCGGGGAGCGCGGGGACGCCGCGACAACTCTGCGAGAGCAATCAAAAAATCCCAATTCGTCATTCACGCAATTTTTACTGGTGGGAGCCAGGATACGCGCGAGACATGAAGGCAACGCGGCGGTTCACCCGAGGACACACAGTCCCGAAGCCATGTCCCACAAGATGCAATCCTGGGGGTCCTGATGGCCCAAAAAATCTTACGCGTCCAGGAGACCTCAATGGGGCGGAGTCCCCGGGACGCCGGTAGCTCTACAAATATCCAAGACCCCCCTGCGAAGGATGTCTCGGGGTCTTCGAGGACACCGCGACGACATCATGGCAGATATAATCCCGAAATCCCGGTTTTCGAAGGCAGCTCGAGGGTTCATTCGCTCGCAACTAGGCCGACCTGAAGCCGCCTCGCAAGATATGTGTAGTCCCAGGGGTCCCGAAGGCCATGAAAACCTTAGGCAGACGGGACAAGTCCCGGAGACTCCGACAGACGCCGCGAAGGTTCACTCGGGGGGGCCCCTCCCATGAGATGCAATGCATGCCGCAGCTTGCACTTGGTGCTCTGCGGCACGCGACATTTCTGATCCGGACGCCCATCATCGCACTCTGTCGCGCGACACATTGTTTCCTTGGACCCACCGACCAGGTCATTTGTAAGGCAGAACCAGAAATTGGTAGGGACGAACCTACTGCGACTGTGGGCTGGACCCCGGTGGATCGTGGCAGCAAGGCCACTCTGCCACTTACAATAACCCATCGTGAATTTAATTCATGGAGGGAGTTGCAGCAATGTTGATTTTCACCCTAGCCCTTCTATTTTACTTGATAAAAAATCTGTTTCATGCTGATGTTTTGATGGAATCTCCCCGAGACACCGGCATCCCCTTACGGCTTTCCCACAGCCACCGACAAGCCGTCCTGCCGGTCTCCGAGGCCCGATGCAGAGGAGGTCCTGCGGTCTTGGGGGACAGCCCGATAACGTCGCGTGGGCAGTCCACATATCCCTGTCCATCTCTTGCACGATTTTTTCGGCTGGGTGCCGCGAGAGGCGAGAAGGATTCTCGAAGGTTCGCTCGCGGCCCCGCAGTCCTGATGACTCCTCAATGCAGTCCCGGGGATCCCGAAGGCCAAGAAAACCTTAGGCGGCCAGGACAAGTCTCGCAGACTCCGCCGAACGCCACAAGGGCGGTCCCCACACCCAAGTCCGTCTTTTGCTCAAATTTTTCGAGGGCCTCGAAGGCGCCGCGAGGGCACACTCGGGGGCCTCCTCCCATGAGATGCAATCCTTGTGGCAATTTGCGCTTGGTGCTTTGCAGCCAGTGATATTTCCGACCCGAACGCACATCACCGCACTCTATCGCGTGACGCGTTGCTTCCTTGGACCCCAATGGCCCGGTCGTTTGTAAGGCAAAACTGAAACTTGGGAGGGACGAATCTACTGCGACTATGGGTTATATCTCAGTGGATCGTGGCAGCAAGGCCACTCTGCCATTTATAGGATCAAGTATGACGTCTAGAGGGGGGTGAATAGACGTAATTAAAATTTAATTTAATTTACTAAATATAATAGTTAGTGCAAAATACAAGCGGAAGCAAATATGAGTGCAAACAAAATGAAAATATCACATCCACAAAGAACACACGATATAACGTGGTTCGGCTCAAATTAGAGCCTAATCCACCCAACCCCGATTGAAAAGATCACTATAACACACTCCTTGGTTTAGGCGGAGAAGCCTATACAAATCCTCCTCTATCCACTTACTAGAGGCCCTCCTCACTTTTAAGTGAGGGCTCACTCACTCACCTCCTCCAACCTTTATTTGGAGGCCTTCTTAACACACAGTGAAGGCAGAAAAGAACAACTAAAATATTATAAAGAAAGAAAATCACTCTCTTCTTTCTTATGATTGAATCTTGAGAGCTAGAAGAAGAGTGGATGAAGAGTTTGAGCACTTGAGTCCAACTTCACCTAGATCGCCTAGAATCTTGATTGAAACTCCACTTGAATGTTTTTATCAACTCTTAGGATGGTGGAGAATGAAGGTGAATGTTAGGAGCAGTTAGAGAATTTTTTGAGCCAAGAGGAATACACCAACCACCCCTATCTCCTTATATAACATGAGCTCAAATGGCTAGAAAAAGGAGCTGGAGAAGACCTATAGGTTGACCTCCAGCTAGCCGTTGGAGGAAATAAATAGGCCAACGGTCACTTCCAAGGTCGACCCCAGGTCGACCTCACCACTGAGGTCTCCTCCAGGTCGACCTGGAAAAATCCTCTAAGATGACCAAAGTTTCTGTTGAGGGTCTTTGCTGAAGATCGACCTGAGGTCGACCTCGAAAAATCCCCAAAATGACTAAAGTTTCTGTTGAGGGTCGCTGCAGAAGGTCGACCTCGGGCCGACCTCAGGTCGACCTCACTACTGAAAGTCACCCTTCAATTGTCCCAAGGCTGCCCTGCAGCTATCACAACTAGAAGAAAACATCTAGAACAATCTTACCACTACTAGGCCACATAATAGGAGAATTTAAACTTTTAAGATATCTAGTTAACTCGTAGAGATTCTAAGTGCTCAAACTCATATCCAGACTATTCTAACAATCAAGATCAACCTCACAACAATTCTACTCTCAAGTAAAATGAAAAGGAACAATAATAACATATGCTTCACTTGATCTTTAATACTTGAGCATTTCTCTCCAACTTAATTAGATCTCAATTTTAGTATACAATTGAGATGCAACTTTCCTGAGATTAAGAACACTAAACAATTATGTTAGTACAAATTAACTTAAATATATTATTAAACATCAAAATCACAATATTATCATAAGGGAGGAACCAACAATCTCCCCCTTTTTGATGTTTGGCAATTTGTTTAAGTTAAAGAAAAGAATATCATATAAAAGAATAATATTGCAAAAAGAAACTCCCCCTTAATAAAGAAACTCCCCCTAAAAAAGGATATTGATTAACATTCCTTTTGAGTGGAATTTAGCTCAATAATTTTCAAAAAATTTCGGCAGAGTTTCCCTTAGAAAATGGACTTAAAAAAAGTAAAACAAGTAAGATATAATATAAGAGATATATACAGTAATAATGCTCATAAACAAGATACACATTCATACATCAAAGACTGAATGTTTACAAGTACATCACAGAGCATGATTATACAAGTCACAGAGCATCTACACATGGATATATCAAAGGCTAAATATTTTCATATCATTCCAAAAAAAATTTATAACTTTAAAAGTTTAAAAAGAATTAATAATTTCTATAACTTAAACGTCTATCTTTTCCCCCTTTGCCAGAAGAAGAAGAGAAAAAAATGGCATAAAAAGGAAATCTACTGATAGGGTCAGTTGGTGTCTGCAAGACCTCAAGTGAGCCAAAAAGTAAATAGAAACGAAACTTCCATACTAAAATCATAAAGGAAAGCTCAATAGTACAATAAGTTCACAACAAAACTGAAATTCAAAAGTGTAAAAAGTAATACAGGAGAGAATATCAATAGGGAATGGAGCAAGTCAATCACTGGACACCATCATGCTCATGATCATGCGGTGCTCCGGGGGGAAAATAATGTTGCTCTGGCAGGGGAAAGACCTGAAATGGAGGCCATCCAAACTGCTGCGAAAAGTGATCTGTCATCCTCTGCATGCCTGCCATCAGTCTGGTCTCCATAGAGTGCATGTGATCGCGCACCTCAACTCTGAACTCCCCAAACTAAGACTGAAGCTTATGAATAGCAGTCAGGGTGTCTGAGTGAGAATAAGTAGGTTGATGATGATGTGGAGCATGAGAAGGTCCTGGTCTATCAATATCAGTCTCCTCAGCATCAGCCTCAAGCTCATATTGAGGTGCACCCTCAGGTCCTTTTCCGTCAGCCCAAGCAAGTGGAGAGACATTTACATTTAATTCAACTTGGATCATATTACCTCTACCTACTTTGGCTGATTTTCCCAATTTTTTAATGGCACCTTTAGAGATGTCAATTCCCAGAAATTCTAAATAAGCAGTGATAAAGTGACAATATGGCATGAATACTCTATCACTGTGAAGGGGTACATGTCTACTATGAATCCAAGAGAAGATAATAAAACCAAGGTTTAGAGGACGATGGTGAACCATGGCATACATCAAAAAAGATGGCCAATGCGAACTTGAGTGCGATTCCTAGAGGCTATAGGAATGACGCAGTCAAGAGTAAAGTGGTAGAGAGGGATATGCTCAGGTCGAAGGAATTTGCTGAGCATAGTATGAAACCCATAGTCTGGAGCCTAATGAAAAAAATACATGAACATATCCTCTACAGGATCTGTCACAGTCTCATCAGGAATATAGTCAGGAAAAGAAAAGAAATATGAGTCAATGTCCTCGATGCCTAAGAAACTACTGAAACCACTGGGAGTGATTTCAATAGTTTGTCCCTGAATATGAGTAGTCATGTAATGAGGTCTGTCAGGAGTAACCTTCAGGTTATGGAAAAAGAGGCTACGGAGATCAATATTGATATTTGATCTACAAGTGGCGCAAATGCGCAACTTGTAGTAATCAATAAGAGGGCACAAACTGCAATTGCCCTCAAAGAAGCTTAAATCAAAATAGTAAACTTTCATCGGCTCATAGAAGTTCCGACAAAAGTTTACTTCTTTAATTTTGGAAGAGAATTGATAGCAATAAAAAACTGCAGCGTCCCTAGGTTGGAGAGCAGGAAGGCGAGAGAGGGCTTGGAGCTTCTGTCAGCGGCTAGCTTTTCTGGCGACGATGACGGCGACGACGACGGCGACAGGAGAGGAAGAGTGCGGAGATGAGGGGGATGAAGTGAGGGCGACGGGGCTCGGGAAAGGGTTTTAAAAGAAATAAGAGATAAAAATATAAAAAATATATCACTTGAGGCGGTCGCCCTGAGGTCGCCCTCGGGTCGCGCTGAGGTCGCCCTGGGGTCGCCCTAGGGTCGCCCTGAGTTCGCCCTGGGGTCGCCTTCGGGTCGCCCTGAGGTCGCCCTCGAGTCTCCCGGAGGTCGCCCTTGGGTTTCCTGTAACTGCAGTTTGTAAAAAAAGGAATTTGAAATTTGAAATTTCATAAAAGAAAATATTTGAAATAAAAATAAAAAATTTGAAGATTTGCAGACACATTTATCATCATCCCCTTAGAGTAAAAAAAAATTTTAGCTCAAAATAAAATTAAATGGAGATTTTGATCTTATAGGTTGATTTGCCCCCAAAAACAATCTCAATTTTAATCAAGCCAACTAATCCCTTAATTTTCTAAAAAAATTTTATTTAATTGTTATGAACAAATATGAAACCAAAACAAACATGCTCATGTGATTTTTGGTATGAAAGCTGGCAGGCGCTAAAGATTCTAAGCACTTGATGTCAAAGCAATTTTAACTATTTGCAGTATAAAAAAAATTGAGCTGCATTAAATATAATGGTAGAAATACTATGAATTACACACAACTCAATAATAACAGTGTATGAAGCAATTCATGTTTATGCATTTTGTGCATATAAAGCATGTGAAGGGTTCAACAATGCTATGGTTTGATATAGATTAGTTGAAGTGATCAAACTAGTGCCCTATTGTGCACATTCCTAATTCTCTCCGTAAATTTGTAAATTCATTTTACGGGAGAGTTTTGGTGAAGATATCAGCTAAATTAGCTTTAGATCCAACATGTTCTAATACTATATCACCTCTAGCTATATGATCTCTAATAAAGTGATGTTTCACTTCAATGTGCTTGGTTCTAGAGTGATTTATAGGATTTTTGGTCAAGTTTATTGTACTAATATTATCACATAGAACTAACACATTCTTATAGGTCAAACCATAATCCTCTAAGGTGTGCATCATCCATAAGAGTTGGGCTACACAACTACCAGCTGCAACATATTCAGCCTCAGTAGATGACAGTGTCACACAATTTTGATTGGTACTAAAGTTATAGTATATACAGATCACTCAGCACTCAAGTACTTGAGGGCAAAGAACGATGCAAAACCAAGACTTCTAAGGTGGATCTTACTTTTACAAGAATTTGATGTTACAATCAAAGACAAAAAAGGCTCGGAGAATCAAGTTGCAGACCACCTCAGCCGCCTTCCACATAAAAGCCAAGAGAAAGAAGAGGTCGAGATATATGATGACTTTCCTGATGAAAAACTCTTTGCAATTAGTAAGCTTCCATGGTATGCTGACATAGTAAACTTCTTAGCAAGTAAGTATATACCTTCTGAATTCAATTGGCAACAAAAGAAGAAATTTCTTTCTGAAGTGAAATATTATTATTGGGAAGATCCTCACTTATGCAAGATATGTGCAGATAATATCATACGTAGGTGTATATCTGAAGATAAAATACATGATATATTATCTCATTGCCATGATAAAGAAGTAGGAGGACACTTTGGTGCTAATAGAACTGCAGCTAAAGTGTTCCAATGTGGATTTTATTGGCCTTCAATTTTTAAAGATGCCTATGAATATGTTAAAAGTTGTAATGCATGTCAAAGGACTGGAAATATTTCTAAACGACATGAGATGCCTTTAAATAATATTCTTGTTTGCGAATTATTTGATATTTGGGGCATTGATTTTATGGGACCTTATCCTTTATCTTTTNTTACGAAAGAATATTTTTACTAGATTTGGTACACCTAGAGCTATTATTAGTGATGGAGGCACTACTTTTATAATAAACAT
>JAEMOT010003061.1:11466-45950 GCA_019297695.1 Apostasia ramifera | reverse complement strand
AGGAGAAAGTCCAGTCTGTTGTCTACATTAGTGGAGAGTATAATGAAAAACAAGGTTATAAAATACTTCTTCAAAATTTTGTATAATTTATCGACTGTAATTTAGTAGATCTAAGTAACTTTATATGATTATTGTGTTGCATACTCTTAAGTCTCAAGAGCTTGATTGTTACTAATGATATCTGAATTATTAATTCACGAAGAATAATTGAGATAAATGCTTTGAACTTTACACAAATACATTTTTGAGACACAAAATGATTGTTCATAATCAGAGACACATGATTAGTTTAGCCATGCTAAGGAACAAGATAATGACAAAATGAATATAAAATTTCATTTGATTTTATGACTTAATAATAGACAGATTATGAGACTATATTACTGATGTGTATGAATCAAAATTGAACCAATCTTGAATTTCTAATTTTCTTGCTCGAGGACGATCAAAAGCTAAGTTGGGAATAGTTGATAGACTTAGAATTCTGATATAGTTTATGCCTCATTCTACTATAATTTTATTCATATTTAATGTTATTTTATTTTCTATTTAACAAAAAAATGTATCATTTTAACTATTGCAGATTTTATTTCAGATTTGCTGTATCTCAGTAATTTAGACATATCTCATACTAAAAATATCCAATTCAGATGAGGATTAAAGTGCTGGATAGCTAACGTCAGGCTCTACAACTCATTAGAAGAAAGTAAAGGCTAAATCATCTATTATCCTATTGAAAAATCAGATGCCATCTGGCTGTGTCATACAAATCCGAATTTAACTTGATCAATGGCCATGATTTGATCAAGAATATCAAGGGCTAGATTTAAAGATGAGCATTATGGTTTAAAATAAGCATCAGCTCTTCCCTTTTGGCCAACATATCTTGTATTCTTGTTCCTTGAAAGTAGAAATTTTCCTTTTATTCTTCCATAAAATGAGGAAGTGGGAGCAAAAGTGGAAGCATTCTCTTATTTCATGCATGAAAATGGGGCATAAAACATGGAAGAAAAAGAGGTGCTTCTCCTATATATACCATGAAAATCAAGAGGAATAAGTGAGGAGGGAGAAGCGCATGAAGTGAAGCAAGGACAAAGGAAGAAAGCAAAGAATCACAAGGAAAAAAAGAGGCTATTTCTTCTATCATCTTCTCTCTTATTTATTTTTTAAATGTCATTTCCTTCTAAAATTTTCATTTTTATTTTGGGTTGTTAAATCTATTGTACTAAAATTGTGTAAGTTAAGATTTTATTTATGCAAGTTTTAAATCTTTTATTATAAATCTTCATTTCTATTTTTTGTAATTGTTGATGTATGTTCCTAATATTTGTTAATGAATTGATAGTCATTAACATAATTTTATAACTTGCCTTAAGCACCGAGAGGAGATAGGTTAAGTTAAAGAAAATTACATCAATGACATAAAATTAAATCGGCTAGAGATAGATTCCAATTTTCTTTTATGCGACTCTTAGCAAATAGATGATCCGTTCGACTTCATTGAAAGCTAAGAATTTCATAAAAATTAATGAATTTTGAGTTGATTATTTGCATAGAGATATAGCAAATGGTCAATCAAGATAGGGTTGTTATATCCAAGGAATTGGGTAACGATCAATATAAAGAAATTATATCGTTGCAAAAATCTTAATCTGATTTGTATGAAAAATTTATTAGCTTGCATTAAAAGTCAAGATTTGTACATGTCTTAGTATTTTAAAATTATAGTTTACTTATGCTTATTCAAATTTCATGCTTTAGAAAAATTTAATCTATAAATTACTCTTTTAATATTTCTCTTCGGTTTAAATTAAGATAAGAATTATAAAATTTTGGTACTTAGGTGATCAATCTTCATGGGAATGACTTGGTCTCATTGACTATATTACTTGAGTTGATTTTGTACACTTGCAAAAAAATACACAACAGTGGCCTATGAATAGATTGGCCTTCTGGATTTCTAGAAGTCATACTACTTCTGAGTGGTTAAACCTATGTAGAAGTCCTTGCTCTGATACCAATTGTAGGATCAAGTATGACGTCTAGAGGGGGGTGAATAGACGTAATTAAAATTTAATTTAATTTACTAAATATAATAGTTAGTGCAAAATACAAACGGAAGCAAATATGAGTGCAAACAAAATGAAAATATCACATCCACAAAGAACACACGATATAACGTGGTTCGGCTCAAATTAGAGCCTAATCCACCCAACCCCGATCGGAAAGATATCACTATAACACACTCCTTAGTTTAGGTGGAGAAGCCTATACAAATCCTCCTCTATCCACTCACTAGAGGCCCTCCTCACTTTTAAGTGAGGGCTCACTCACTCACCTCCTCCAACCCTTATTTGGAGGCCCTCTTCACACACACAGTGAAGGCAGAAAAGAACAACTAAAATATTACAAAGAAAGAAAATCACTCACTCTTCCTTCTTATGATTGAATCTTGAGAGCTAGAAGAAGAGAGGATGAAGAGTTTGAGCACTTGAGTCCAACTTCACCTAGATCGCCTTGAATCTTGATTGAAACTCCACTTGAATGTTTTTATCAACTCTTAGGATGGTGGAGAATGAAGGTGAATGTTAGGAGCAATTAGAGAATTTTTTGAGCCAAGAGGAATACACCAACCACCCCTATCTCCTTATATAACATGAGCTCCAATGGCTAGAAAAAGGAGCTGGAGAAGACCTAGAGGTCGACCTCAGGTCGACCTCCAGCTAGCCGTTGGAGGAAATAAATAGGCCAACGGTCACTTCCAAGAGGTCGACCTCACCACTAAGGTCGCCTCCAGATCGACCTGGAAAAATCCTCTAAGATGACCAAAGTTTCTGTTGAGGGTCGCTGCTGAAGGTCGACCTCGGATCGACCTCAGGTCGACCTCACTACTGAAAGTCACCCTTCAATTGTCCCAAGGCTGCCTTGGAGCTATCACAACCAGAAGAAAATATCTAGAACAATCTTACCACTACTAGGCCACATAAATAGGAGAATTTAAACTTTTAAGATTATCTAGTTAACTCGTAGACTATTCTAACAATCAAGATCAACCTCACAACAATTCTACTCTCAAGTAAAAGGAAAAGGAACAATAATAATATATGCTTCACTTGATCTTTAGGACTTGAGCATTTCTCTCCAACTTAATTAGATCTCAATTTTAGTATACAATTGAGATGCAACTTTAATAAACCTGAGATTAAGAACACTAAATAATTATGTTAGTACAAATTAACTTAAACATATTGTTAAACATCAAAATCACAATATATCATAAGGGAGGAACCAACACCACTTACAATGCCCCATCATGAATTTAAGTCATCTGCAAAGGATTCAACTCGCCCCCCATTCGAAACTTCACTTCAAGGTGTCCGCCGCAGCCTTTATGCCCCGCAGAAGGAAGCAACCTCTGTCAGCCACCCATGGGGGATCGGAGTCCCCTACTTCGGGACACTAGGCGAACAACGAGAATTGGCGCCGCATTTTCAGCATGAATTCTGACTTAGAGGCGTTCAGTCGTAATCCCGCACACGGTAGCTTCGCGCCACTAGCTTTTCAACCAAGCGCGATGACCAATTGTGTGAATCAACGGTTCCTCTCGTACTCGCGGCACGATCATCGGTAGGGTAAAACTAACCTTTCTCATGATGGTCTAAACCAGCTCACGTTCCCTATTGGTGGGTGAACAATCCAGCACTTGATGAATTCTTCTTCACAATGATAGGAAGAGCTGACATCGAAGGATCAAAAAGCAACGTCGCTATGAACGCTTGGCTGCCACAATCCAGTTATCCCTGTGGTAACTTTTCTGACACCTCTAACTTGAAATTCCGAAGGCCTAAAGGATCGATAGGCCGCGCTTTCACGGTTCGTATTCGTACTGAAAATCAGAATCATACGAGCTTTTACCCTTTGGTCTGCATGAGATTTCTGTTCTTATTGAGCTCATCTTAGGACACCTGCGTTATCTTTTAACAGATGTGCTGCCCCAACCAAACTCCCCACATGACATTGTCTTCCTCCCGGATTGTCCCGCCGGGGCAGGACTTGGATCCAAAAGGAGGGGCCTTTTTCTGTCCCTTTTCCCATCCCCTTAACCGCTTTGGGCTTAGGCCCAGCTAGAACCTTCCTTCCCTTCCCAGCCCACCTTTGGCCATTATGGGCTCTGTAATTCTCCAACAGTTCCCTCCCTAGTTTTCGGCCTTGGCCCAGTCACACCACTCATCCTCTTTAGGTGGGCTTTTGCCCACCTAAAAATCCCTTCCCAATTGCTGTGGGCTTCGGCCCACATACCCTTCACATGAACTGGGCTCCAATCGTTTTTGGCCTCTCAGGCCCAAATGAATGGGCTCTCATCTTGGGCTCCCTTTCGGCCCACCTCCTGCATCCTTTCACTTGTCGGGCTTTAGCCCATCTGCTGTTGGGTCTTGGTCCTATTATCTATTTTAATTTTAGGGCCTTGGGCCCTTATGCTTAATGGTTAACCTTGTATTGAGCTTCAGCCCTTTGCCTTTGCTTATTATTTATCTTGTATTGGGCTTTGGCCCTAAACTTATCATGTAATGGCTTTGGCCTAGCTTGTTTGCCTTAATAGCGGGTTCGAGGCCTGATGAATAATATCTCCCCCATAGTTATCAAAAAAAAAACCAAAAATCCTAAACCTTAAACCCTAAACCCTAAAACCCTAAAACCCTAAACCCTAAACCCTAAACCCTCCGATACCTTATTTGATGGACAAAGGCCTTTTACCTTATGCACCTATGTATTGGGCCATTGAAAGGTTGGGGTCAACCCAAGTGTCTTCCATAACTTTGGTGCTGCCACCACTGCCAATTTTTCACATGGAGTTTTGTAAGGCTATTGTCCCCCCCTAACAAATAAGTTTCCAAGCCCACGAATCACCCCTCTTGGTGGAGAAGATAGTCTCTCTGTTTCCGTACTTGGCCTGGAAGCATTTGACCCATAGAGTGTCTGCATTAATTAGAAAGTTGAAGGCGAGCTTGGCCACGAGAATGGAGCGTCACTCCTCAAACCGGTGGATGCCCAACCCCCCAGCATTCTTCTGTTTGGTCACTTGCTCCCATGCCACAAGGTGAGTTGCATTCGAAGTGAGGTTGCCACTCCAAAAAAAGCGTCTGACTGACTTCTCAATCTCCACCAAACATTATCAGGCCCAAAGGTGTAGGAGAGGGAGAAGATTGGAACAGAGGTGAGCATGCTGTTTATAAGAGTGACTCTTCCAGCAAGTGATAACTTTTTGGTGCCCCACGAAGAAATTCTGCCCCTCACAGAATCAATAATATGCCGGAAGTCGGCTTTTACTGGCCTCCTACCTGATGAGCGGAATGCCCAAGTACTTGCTCTCAGTTTGCGTACGAAACCCCCATTTGTTAGCAATCATGTGCTTCCTGCTTCCCTTCATCTTCTTGCTAAAATAAACAGAGTTTTAGTGAATCTCAATAAGTAATAACTCAAGTAACAAGATTCACATCAAACTAGAAATCAAAAACTGCAGTAACATAAATTTCTGACGCAGGAAACAAAACAGAACCAGAAAAATTTCAGCTTCTTTCCACTTGAAAAACACCACAATCTCCTTCTTTGAAATCTCCTTCAAAAGTTTTGCAAATATGGCTTAGGGAGAGCAAAAACCGAGTGAGAGCTTGAGAGGAGAAGGTGAGTTGCTGTTCTCCAAAATCAGAGTGTGCAGAATATGAGAAAACAGTGTTTTTGGAGAGATTTTTTTAAGAAAAATCGCATAAGCTTAAAAAGATGCAGAATATTTCCGTTGGAGAGAGAGAGAAGCAAACAACTGTTTTGTCCTTTGTGATTGTAGGCTTGTTGCACTTAGACAACACAAAGAGACAAAGCTAAGTGGATTAAGAATAAAAAATAATATAAGAAAGCATGCCTCAATATTTTATCATGATGGCCATCACACAAAACCAATCAGGCTTTTCAAAGACAAAACGGTAAGCTGCAGGAAATCAAAACACAAGCCAAGTTGTCATGGGAGAAGCAAAACCCATGTTATAAGGGAAAGGAATGGTGGCTCTTGATTTGGATTGATGTGGCTCATGAAGCCTTTTGGAAAATACATGGGTATTAACCAATAGGTTATGTGTTGACATATACCAAAATAGAAGAGCAATTAATGACCATATAGGCATCTATCATAGGCATGAGATTGTGTTAAGCTAAACTATCTTTTAACCTAATATATGATAAGTATTGAGTTTTGAGTTAAGCTTCAAACTCAAATCAATAGATTAAGTGAGCTACACTCTCAATTCAAATTACTTAACATGAATAGGTTGAGGAGAGTTTTGCTTAAACAATCAAACAAGACAAATACTAAGGAAAATAAGATTTTCTTAACTAGAAAACCAAAAGAAAAAAAACTCGAGTAAAAACCTTGGCAAATATGCACATGCTTATATAATAGTCCTAGAAAAGAAAATAATAAAATTCTAGTAAGATCCCGTTTTTCTCTGGACTTTAATTTGGACTACATCCTCAAATGAGATAATGTAACATGTTAACACACTAAGCAAGAGGATTAGTCTATAACAACTAAATTAATTGTTGTCATCAAAATCAAAGAGTTCAACAGAACGTTATGGTGTTGTCGGAATCATTTCCCGAACATCCTCGACGTGCTTAATCCCTCTGAGGTCTATTCTTCTATTGGAATGCTCGTTGCTTTCCTTGGATTATTGTGCGGGGATTCCGGCGTCTCTCAAGCATTTGGATTCCCCAGATGCTCTCGCGGCCTCGTAAGCTTTTCGGGGCTCCCGGTACTCCCGGGATTTCATCCTGCGGGTTGTGCTACGGGGTATTTGATGGTACCCCCGAACAAATGCGAGGTTCCTGCGAGACTCTTGCGTCTCCAAGCAGTCACTCGAGAAAATTACAAAATTGCTGTGGGGCAGGTCCTGCGATGGCAATTCGCCATCCGGAGGAACGTCGGTGAGTGTCGTAGCGTTGGAACGAGTGATTCATGTTGGGATGATCTCCGGGAGGAGAGGCCTCCTGACCCCCCAACCGCAGCGCGCTTCAAAAGGGTGTTGCGCTGATTGAAGAACATTGTGGTGTTGTCGGAACGATGTGCTCAATCCCTTCGAATTCTGTTCTTCTGTAGGAACGCTCGTTGCTTTCCTTGGAATGTTGTGTGGGAATTCCGTCGTCTCGCAGACGTTTGGATTCCCCGAGAGCTCTCGCGGTCGCGTAAGCTTTTTGGGGCCCCTGGTACTCCCGGGATTGCATTCCGCAGGTTGTGCTACGGGGTATTTGATGATGCCCCCGAACAAATACGAGGTTCCCACGAGACTCTTGCGTCTCCAAGCAACCGCTCGACAAAATTGCAAAAATGCTGTGGGGCGGGTCCTGCGATGGCAATGCGCCATCCCGAAGAACGTCGGTGAGTGCGGTAGCATCGGTACGAGAGATTGGCATTGGGATGATCTCCAGGAGGAGATGTCTCCCGGCCCCCCAACCGCAGCGCGCTTCGAAAGTGCGATGCGTTGATTGAAGAACGTTATGTTGTTGTCGGAACAATTTCCCGAATGTCCTCGTCGTATTCAATCCCTCCGAGTTCTGTTCTTCTGTAGGAACACTCGTTGCCATCCTGGGAATGTTGTGTGAGGATTCTGCCGTCTCGCAAGAGTTTGGATTTCCCGGGAGCTCTGGCGCCTGCGTAAGCTTTTTGGGGCCGCCGGTACTCCCGAGATTGCATCCCGCGGGTTGTGCTGCTGGGTATTCGATTGTACCCCCAAACAAATGCGAGGTTCCCGCGAGACTCTTGCGTCTCCAAGTAACCGCTCTAGAAAATTGCAAAAATGCTATGGGGCGGGTCCTGCGATGGTAATTCACCGTCCCGAAGAACGTTGATGAGTGCGGTAGCGTCAGAACGAGAGACTGGCATTGGGATGATCTCCGGGAGGAGAGGTCTCCCGGCCCCCCAACCGCAGCACGCTTTGAAAGTGCGTTGCGCTGATTGAAGAAAGTTATGGTGTTGCCGGTACAATTTCCCAAAGGTCCTCGACGTGCTCAATCCCTCCAAGTTGTGTTCTTATGTAGGAACGCTCGTTGCTTTCCTGGGAATATTGTGTGGGGACTCTGTCGTCTCGCAGGCGTTTGGATTCCCCGGGAGCTCTCGCGGCCGTATAAGCTTTTTGGGGCCATCGATACTCCCGGGATTGCATCCCCGAACAAATGCGCGGTTCCCACAAGACTCTCACGTCTCCAAGCAACCGTTCTACAAAATTGCAAAAATACTGTGGGGCAGGTCCTGCGATGGCAATTCGTCATCCCAAGGAATGTTGGTGAGTGTCGTAGCGTCGGAACGAGTGATTAGCATTGGGATGATCTCCAGGAGGAGAGGTCTCTCGTCCCCTAACCGCAGCGCGCTTCAAAAGTGTGTTGCGCTTGTTGAAGAACGTTATGGTGTTGTCGGAACGATTTCCCGAACGTCCTCGACGTGCTCAATCCCTCCGAGTTTCGTTCTTTCGCAGGAATGCTCGTTGCTTTCCTGGGAATGTTGTATGGGGATTCTGCCGCCTCACAGGCATTTGGATTCCTTGGGAGCTCTTGCGGCCGCATAAGCTTTTTGGGGCCGCCCGTACTCCCGGGATTGCATCCTGCAGGTTGTGCTGTATGGTATTCGATGGTACCCCCAAACAAATTCAAGGTTCCCGCGAGACTCTTGCGTCTCCAAGCAACCGCTCGAGAAAATTGCAAAAATGCTATGGGGCAGGTCCTGCGATGGCAATTCGCCGTCCCGAGGAATGTCGGTGAATGCCGTAGCATTGGAACGAGAGATTGGCATTAGGATGATCTCCGGGAGGAGAGGTCTCCCGGCCCCCCAACCTCAGCACGCTTCGAAAGTGTGGTGCACTGATTGAAGAACGTCATGGTGTTATCGAAAAGATTTCTTGAACGTCCTCAACGTGCTCAATCCCTCCGAGTTCTGCTCTTTCGTAGGAATGCTCGTTGCTTTTCTGGGAATGTTGTGTGGGGATTCCGCCGTCTCGCAGGCGTTTGGATTCCCCGGGAGCTCTCGCGGCCGCGTAAGCTTTTTCGGGCCCCCGGTACTCTCGGATTGTGCTACGGCGTATTCGATGGTACCCTCGAACAAATGCGAGGTTGTGCTGCGGGGTATTCGATGGTACACCAGAACAAATGCAAGGTTCCCGCGAGACTCTTGCGTCTCCAAGCAACTGCTCGAGAAAATTGCAAAAATGATGTGGGGCGGGAAATGCGATGGCAATTCGCCATCCCGAAGAACGTCGGTGAGTGCGATAGCGTAAGAACGAGAGATTGGCGTCTGGATGATCTCCGGGAGGAGAGGTCTCCCGGCCCCCCAACCTCATCGCTCTTCAAAAGTGCGGTGTGCTGATTGAAGAACATTATGGTGTTGTCCGGACGATTTCCCGAATGTCCTCGACGTGCTCAATCCCTCCGAGTTTTGTTCTTCTGTAGGAACGCTCGTTGCTTTCTTGGTAATGCTGTGTGGGGATTCCGCCGTCTCACAGGTGTTTGGAATCCCCGGGCCGCGTAAGATTTTTGGGGCAGCCGGTACTCCCGGGATTGCATCCCGCAGGTTGTGTTGTGGGGTATTTGATGGTACACCGAACAAATGCGAGGTTCCCGTGAGACTCCTTCGTCTCCAAGCAACTGCTCGAGAAAATTACAAAAATGCTGTGGGGCAGGTCCTGCGTTGGCAATTCACCATCCCGAGGAACGTCGGTGAGTGCCCTAACATCGGAACGAGTGATTGGCATTAGGATGATCTCCGAGAGGAGACGTCTCCCGGCGCCCCAACTGCAGCGCGCTTCAAAAGTGCACTGCACTGATTGAAGAATGTTATGGTGTTGTCGGAATGATTTCCTGAACGTCCTCGATGTGCTCAATCCCTCCGAGTGCTGTTCTTCTGTAGGAACGCTCGTTGCTTTCCTGTGAATGTTGTGTAGGGATTCTGCCATCTCACAGGCGTTTGGATTTCCCGGGAGCTCTCGCGACGGCGTAAGCTTTTTGGGGCCCTCAGTACTCCCGGGGTTGCATCCCGCAGGTTGTGATGCGGGGTATTTGATGGTACCCCCGAACAAATGCGAGGTTCACGTGAGACTCTTGCGTCTCCAAGAAACCGCTCGAGAAAATTGCAAAAATGTTGTGGGGCAGGTCCTGTGATGGTAATTCACTGTCTCGAGGAACATCGATGAGTGCCGCAGCGTCGGAACGAGAGATTGTCATTGGGATGATCTCCGAGAGGAGAGGTCTCCCGGCCCCCCAACCTCAGCGTGCTTCGAAAGTGCGGTGCACTGATTGAAGAACTTTATGGTGTTGTCGGAATGATTTCCTGAACGTCCTCGACGTGCTCAATCCCTTCGAGTTCTGTTCTTCAGTAGGAACGCTCGTTGCTTTCCTGAGGACGTTGTAAGGGGATTCCACCATCTCACAGGTGTGTGGATTCTGCGAAAGCTCTGGCGGCCGCGTAAGCTTTTTGGGGCCTCTGGTACTCCCGGGATTGCATCCCGCGGGTTGTGCTGTGAGGTATTTGATGGTGACCCCGAACAAATGCGAGGTTCCCGCGAGACTCTTGCATCTCCAAGCAACCGCGCGAGAAAATTGCAAAAATGCTGTGGGGCAGGTCCTGCGATGGCAATTCGTCGTCCCGAGGAATATCGGTGACTGCCGTAGCGTCGGAATGAGTGATTGGTGTTGGGATGATCTCTGGGAGGAGAGGTCTCCCGGCCCCCCAACGGTAGTGCGATTCGAAAGTGTGCTGCGCTTATGGAAGAACATTATGGTGTTGTCGGAACGATTTCCGGAACGTCCTCGATGTGCTCAATCCCTCAGAGTTCTGTTCTTCTGTAGGAATGCTCATTGCTTTCCTGGGAATGTTATGTGGCGATTCTGCTGTCTCGCAGGCGTTTGGATTCCCTGGGAGCTCTCGCGACTGCATAAGCTTTTTGGGGCCGACGGTACTTCTGGGATTGCATCCCGCGGGTTGTGCTGCGGGGTATTTGATGATACCTCCGAACAAATGCATGGTTCCTGCGAGACTCTTGCGTCTCCAAGCAACCGCTCGAGAAAATTGCAAAAATGCTGTGGGGCGGGTCCTACGATGGCAATGCGCCGTCCCAAAGAACATCGGTGAGTGTGGTAGCGTCGGAACAATAGATTGGCATTGGGATGATCTCCGAGAGGAGATGTCTCCCGTCCCCCCAACCGCAGCGTGCTTCGAAAGTGCGCTGCGCTTATTAAAGAGTGTTATGGTGTTGTCGGAATGATTTCCCGAACGTCCTCGACGTGCTTAAACCCTCCGAGTTCTGTTCTTCCGTAGGAACGCTTGTTGCTTTCCATGGAATGTTGTGTGGGGATTCCACCGTCTCGCTGGCGTTTGGATTCCTCGGGTGCTCTCGCGGCCATGTAAGCTTTTTGGGGCCGCCGGTACTCCCGGGATTGCATCCTGCAGGTTGTGAGGTTCCCTCGAGTATTTGATGGTACCCCCAAACAAATGTGAGGTTCTCTCGAGAGATGGCTCCCGTTAGCCGGGCCGGGGTGCCATTGCAACCCATGTGACAATTAGGCCTCAACCTTCGATTCGTGTGTCACACTCACGGATTTAAGGCTTGATGGTTGATTGGTCGTTGGCTTTGCTTAGCACAACAGTTCAAGATGGATTCGGGTCTCAAGTGCGTGCGTACCCGTGCGCTTAGCCCAACGGGCACCGCCGGCATCTTACGGCTCGACCCTTGATTTTGGTTATGAGCGACGACTGCGCATCAGCCTTACTTAGACCGTAACGGTGAGGGGCTTCGATACGTAGGTAATTTGTGCTACCTGGTTGATCCTGCCAATAGTCATATGCTTGTCTCAAAGATTAAGCCAGGCATGTGTAAGTATGAACTACTTTAGACTGTGAAACTGCAAATGGCTCATTAAATCAGTTATAGTTTTTTTGATGGTACGTGCTACTCGGATAACCATAGTAATTCTAGAGCTAATACATGCACCAAACCCTGACTTCCGAAAGGGATGCATTTATTAGATAAAAGGCCGATGCGAGCATTTGCTCGGCGTCCTGTTGACTCATGATAACTCATCGGATCGCACGGCCCTAGTGCCGGCGATGCATCAATCGAATTTCTGCCCTATCAACTTTCGATGGTAGGATAGGGGCCTACCATGGTGGTGACGGGTGACGGAGAATCAGGGTTCGATTCCAAAGAGGGAGCCTGAGAGACGGCTACCACATCTAAGGAAGGCAGCTGGCGCGCAAATTACCCAATCTTGATACGGGGAGGTGTGACAATAAATAACATTACCGGGCTCTTTGAGTCTGGTAATTGGAATGAGTACAATCTAAATCCCTTAACGAGGATTCATTGGAGGGTAAGTATGGTGCCAGCAGCCGCGGTAATTTCAGCTCTAATAGAGTATATTTAAGTTGTTGCAGTTAAAAAGCTCGTAGTTGGACCTTGGGTTGGGTTGGTCGGTCTGCTTCACGGTGTGCACCAGCCGACTCGTCCCTTCTATCGGTGATGCACTCCTGACCTTAATTGACCGGGTCGTGCCTCCGCCGCTGTTTCTTTGAAGAAATTAAAGTGCTCAATGCAAGCCCAAGCTCTGGATACATTAGCATGGGATAATGTCATAGGATTTCGGTCCTATTGCATTGGCCTTTGGGATCAGAGTAATGATCAAGAGGGACTGTTAGAGGCATTCGTATTTCATAGTCAGAGGTGAAATTCTTGGATTTATGAAAGACGAACCACTGTGAAAGCATTAACCAAGGATGTTTTCATTAATCAAGAACGAAAGTTGGGGGCTCGAAGACGATCAGATACGTCCTAGTTTCAACCATAAACGATGTCGACCAGGGATCAGCGGATGTTGCTCTTAGGACTCCGCCGACACCTTTTGAGAAATCAATGTTTTTGGGTTCTTTGAAATTCGGCCGTAGCCTATAATATTCATTAATATATAACATCAAGTACAACAAAGATGATCCTATGAAAGGATTGCAGAAAAGTCAAAAAGGAGGGATATATCCCTTTCCCAAAAAACATCGTGAGCAAAAGAAACAAAGGTGATGTAATGAGCGGCTTGATTCGCCTGTCTATATACATGAGATATACAAGCTGAAGGAAAGGATAATAAAAGAGCAATAATAGCAGAAGTGGAGCATGATCCCTGCACATCCTTATGCCTTAGAGCTGTGTTGAGTAAGGTAATAATAGTCTCTGAATCCCCTTCTAACCAGATACCATGGACCTTGCCTATCCATGGTTTAGCTAGCTGAGTGGCTAGATATGCTCCATATAGCTCAGCAACATCTACAGCATGAGTGGATAATGAGCAACCGATCGCTTGTAGGAACTGACCTTGAGAATCATGTAAGATGGCGCCTGCAGCTGCTTCACTATTAGGACGAACCGCACCATCAAAATTAATTTTTAGCCAATTGGGAGGTGGGGGATTCCAGGAAGAAGAAGTAGGGTTCGCAAGCCTGAAAGGCTATTGGGATCCCAGTTCTCCAATTGGTTAAAATTAAAATTGCCTGATGTCGTATAGTAAGCCTTAGTTGCAATACACCGCGGGTTTGCATAAGGCTGAGCTTGCATCTTGTTGTTTCTAGCTTGCCAAATGAGGTAGAAAGCTACTGCATAATATTTAGACAGCATTGAGTGATGATGGTGAGCCTGGGAAGAACATAGTAGCTTAAGAAAATCCTGCATAGTTGGAGGGATTTGAGTAATAGCTGAAGGTCCTTGAGCAGGTGAGCCCACAAGGTCATGTAAATAGCCATAGACTGCTGTTGCAAAGGAGCAGTGACAAAAAACGTGATCAATGTCTTCAATATGATTACAGCCCCATAAACAGTTATCACTAGGTGAAATTCCGTGAGAAGCCAACCAAGAAGAGGTAGGGACAACTTTATAAAAAAGTCGCCAAAGAAAAGTGCAGAAACGAGGTTGCATTTTAAGTTTCCAAATCCAAGAGCCGTTGAAGCTGTGAGTAGGGAATAAGCTGTTATAAACTTTAGAATTGGGTAAAATTGCAGATTCTTAAAGCTGCCAAACATAATATTTGTAGAAACATTGCAACGAGGCTTAGATAAAATATGTTTAATAAGGCAAGGACTAAAGCATTGTAACAACTTATTCACATCCCAAGCACCATCTGAATGTAGAAAATGAGCAACCTAAGATGGACAATCAGCCATAACATTAATATAAGTAGGCCATTTGGAAATAGGAGTGGAGGTGATCCAAGGATCCAATAAAACTGAACAATGAAGGCCAGAGCCAATCTGTCATTTCATGTGTTGCTGATCCAGGTCGCCTGCAGCGCACAATAATTTTCAAATGCACGAATTACCTCTTCGAATTGAGAAGAAGGGCTGTCTACCGCCATACTTTGCCTGAAAACATGAAACCCATAGGGAGGGCTGATTTTTTAAAACCTGGGTTTAAAATTTGGCAATCAAAACTTTACGCCAAAGATGAAGTCGATGAATACCCAGCCCTTCGATACATTTAGGAGCAGCAACAGTTTCCCAGTTAACATAATGTATGGAGTGGGAATTCATGTGACCATTCCATAAAAAAGTTCTAATCAAAGTTTCAAGCGTATTTAAAACTGATTTTGGCATATACATATGAGAAATAGAATATACTAGAATAGATGATAAAACACTATTGATAAGAACAAGGCGACCTGAGAGAGATAAGGAACGAACTCCCCAAGATGCCAAAAGGTTCCGAATGCTCGAAAGGAGAGATGCAAAATCAGCCTTAATTGGTTGCCGGTATAGTAACAGAATGCCTAAATACCTTCCTTGTTGCACTTGATGAAAACCCAATTTATTAACCAGCATTCGCTTGTTGGATCGTCTCATTTTCTTGCTAAAGAAGACAGAAGATTTGGAGTGGTTAATCCTGCAAAATTCCTTTGTACGTAATGGCTGCTTTATGAGTAGCTGGAGCAAATAAAAATGTCATCGGCAAAAAGAAAATGAGTAATAAGAGGCCCATTAGAGGATAACCGAACTCCAAGAAGAGAAGTTGAAGCAGCTCTTTCCTGTATTAAGAGTGATAACAACTCTGAGCAAATAATAAACAGATATGGTGATAATGGACAACCTTGGCGAAAACCACAGGTTGCATTAATCCAAGCTGATCGAGAGCCATTAATCAAAAGGGCAAATTCGTGGATTAGAGATGCAAGCAAAAATCCAGGCATTCCATTGTTCAGGAAAACCAAAATGGCGAAACATAGCTAAAAGAAAATCCCATCTCATTCGATCGTAAGCTTGTTCCATATCAATTTTTAAAGCCATAAGTCCAGTAATAGAGTCGGACATACGAAAACGATGCATTATTTCTTGGGCGAGAAAGCAATTATCAGCGATAGAGCGACCAGGGATGAAAACAGCTTGATCCAAAGCAATAATAGGGTGCAGAACAACTTTTAAGCGATTAACTAAGATTCTTGCAACAATTTTGTAAATAGTTATACAAAGACTAATAGGCCTGAACTGGGAAGGTAGATTGGCACCTTGGACCTTAGATATTAAGACAACAAGTGTATCTTTCTAACGCTGTGGCATAACACCTGTAGTAAAGAAATTAATAATAGCCGCACAAAAATCTGCATAGGTAATATGCCAATAGCCTTTAACAAAAGAGCCAGTTATGCCATCAACACCAGGAGCACGATTAAGAGGAAGAGCACAAACCACATTTGAGATTTCATCCATGGAAATTGGTTGAATAAGGCTATGAGCTTGTTCTTGAGATAGGAAATATCGAGGAGGGGGGAAGTCAGGAAAGGTGATAGGAGAGATAGCTGGCTTCCATTTGGAAGTAAAATGATTAAGAAGCAAGGAGGACATACCCTGTTTGTCGTCAACATTTTGGTTTTGCTGATTTAACAAAAAGGAGATACGGTTGTTTCTTTGACGATGAGTAGCCATTCTATGAAAAAAGGTAGTGTTGCGGTCACCGTGGGAAAGCCATCTGACCTTAGCACGTTGCCACCACCAAAGTTTAATTCTTGCTAAAACAGAATTATAATCCTGGACTAAGTTGAGTAGAAGGGAGTGTTGTGATTGAGAAAAATCTGCATTAGCAATTTTTGCATGTTGAAGTGCTAGAATCTGCTGTTCAAGCTAACTAGACTTAGCAAATAAGTCGCCAATTTCTTATTTGCTCCAGATTTTGAGAGATATTAAAGTTCTTGTGCATTTATGATTTAAGACTGTAGATGGGGAACCCTTACAAGGTTTATGCTAGGCTTTGACAACAACATCACGTGCCTCATCAAAAGGAAAGCCACATATCCTCAAATTTAAGTTGTGCTCCTTGGGGTTTAAAAGCAATATGAGCCAAATGCAATAGGAGGGGGCAATGATCCGAAGCAACATGTGTAAGATGTGAAACTTTAGAACCAGCAAAAGCAGTTAGAGCGCATGAATTCAGAAAAACTCTGTCCAATCTGGCCCAAATTCGAGCAGGACCGGATTGATTGTTACACCAAGTGTACCGTGGGCCGTCACTCCAAACATCATGGAGAACAGAACCAAAAATCCAGTCAGCAAATTCAGCGACAGCAGGACTATCTTTGAAAGGCTTTCCACCTTTTTTATCTGCTTGAGACAAAATGCAGTCAAAATCACCAGCAATAATTGCAGGGGTAGCATCCTACAAATGGGTAGAAATACCATCCCAAATATGTCGGCGCACAAAATAATCTTTGTGAGCATAAACAACTGCAAATACCCAGTTCTTCTTATTTAAAAGTGAGAAGTTTACCACCAAAAATTGCTTCTGAGTAGTAAGAACAATAGTTGAAAGAAACTGAGATAACCAAAGAAGAATAATACCTCCAGATTTCTCCTCATAAGGAACAAAAATATAATCCCAATGTCGGCCAATTAAACGATCAATGTCTCGATGGGAGACTTGAGAAATTTGGGTCTCAAGCAGACAAACAGCAACCGGAGAGTGCGCAACAAGTAAAGCCTTAAGAAAACGTCGTGTAGCTAGCTTTCAAGCTACACGATAATTCCATGAAATAATATTAATCATGAGGGGTCAAGCGGGCGGGGCTGGGGGGTGAAACAGACCTCAAGCGCTTTGGTTTAGCAAAATCATCGAACATGGCAGCAGAATCAAATTGATCATTAGTGCTGAGTTGGGGTTGCTGCAGTTCACGTTGCTTAGAAGGTAACGGAGCCGACTTGTGAGACTTTCTTTTAGAAAGAGGAAGATATGAAGTAGTATTCACATCAGGATTTGTTGTGTATTTTTTTGCAAGTGTACAAAATCAACTCAAGTAATATAGTCAATGAGACCAAGTCATTCCCATGAAGATTGACCACCTAAGTACCAAAGTTTTATAATTCTTATCTTAATTTAAACCTAAGAGAAATATTAAAAGAGTAATTTATAGATTAAATTTTTCTGTCAAAAATACGAAATTTGAATAAGCACAAGTAACTATAATTTAAAATACTAAGACATGTATAAATCTTGACTTTTAATGCAAGTTAATAAAATCTTCATAGAAATCAGATTTAGATTTTTGCAATAATAAAATTTCTTTATATTGATGGTTACCCAATTCCTTGGATATAACAATCCTATTTTGATTGACCATTTGCTATATCTCTATGCAAATAATCAACTCAATATGCATTAATTTTTATGAAATTCTTAGCTTTCAATGAAGTCGAACGGATCATCTATTTGCTAAGAGTCGCATAAAAGAAAATCGGAATCTATCTCTAGCCGATTTAATTTTATGTCATTGATGTAATTTTCTTTAACTTAACCTATCTCCTCTCGGTGCTTAAGGCAAGTTATAAAATTATGTTAATGACTATCAATCCATTAACAAATATTAGGAACATACATCAACAATTGCAAAAAATAGAAATGAAGATTTATAATAAAAGATTTAAAACTTGCATAAATAAAGTCTTAACTTACACAATTTTAGTACAATAGATTTAACAACCCAAAATAACAATGAAAATTTTAGAAGGAAATGACATTTAAAAAATAAATAAGAGAGAAGATGATAGAAGAAATAGCCTCTTTTTTTTCTTGTGATTCTTTGCTTTCTTCCTTTGTCCTTGCTTCACTTCATGCGCTTCTCCCTCCTCACTTATTCCTCTTGATTTTCATGGTATATATAGGAGAAGCACCTCTTTTTCTTCCATGTTTTATGCCTCATTTTCATGCATGAAATAAGGGAATGCTTCCACTTTTGCTCCCACTTCCTCATTTCATGGAAGAATAAAAGAAAAATTTCTACTTTTAAGGAACAAGAATACAAGGTATGTTGGCCAAAAGGGAAGAGCTGATGCTATTTTAAACCATAATGCTCATCTTTAAATCTAGCCCTTGATATTCTTGATCAAATCATGGCCATTGATCAAGTTAAGTTCGGATTTGTATGACACAGCCAGATTCCATCAGATTTTTCAATAGGATAATGGATGATTTAGCCTTTACTTTCTTCTAACGAGTTGTAGAGGCTGACGTCGGCTATCCAACACTTCAATCCTCATCTCAATCGGACATTTCTAGCATGCGATATGTCCAAATTACTGAGATGCAGCAAATCTGAATTAAAATCTGCAATAGTTAAAATGATACATTTTTTAGCTAAATAGAAAATAAAATAATATTAATTATGAACAAAATTATAGTAGAATGAGGTGTAAACTGTATCAGAATTCAAAGTCTATCAGAATTCTGTGAACCAACAAAAGGATTCTTTACAACAAAGATATTGTCAGTGGTATGGAGCTGGGAATTCACAATATTCTTGCCCTTTTTCATCCCAGTTAAGTGCTGTCTAGATGTGTGCTGAGAAGAATTCGACATACGAGAATTCTGAGGTCGTCGGCGACGATTTGTGACTTGCATCCAAGGGCCAAAAGCAGCATCCGAAGGCATTTGCGGAGGGACTGTGAGGAGCAGGGGGGCTTAAGGCATTTGCTGGTTAGCAGAAATCTGCTCAATAGGATTAATTGATTGAGTGGGAGAAGCTGTAGGTGGTTGTTGGCTGGAAGGCTTCAGTACTACAGCAGGCTGGGAGACTTTTGTAGGGCAGGTAGCTTCTTTGTGACCAACAATACCACAATTAAAGCAAATAACCGATAACCCTTCATATTCAACTTGTTGATAAAATTTCTCATAACAGCTATCAATCTGTTATCACGTGGTTCCAGCATTGTATTCCTGCCGTACACGTGGTGCCTAGCTGGCCTTTGGCTTTCATTTCTTTTAACTAATCCATCTATCTGTTCTCACAGGTCAGACCTCGGTCAAACGTCGAACACGAGGGTTCAACCAAGCCTCGTCCACGATGAGCCAGGACCATCCCTAGTAACATCGTCCTCGATGTTACAAAGCGGTGTCTGTCACAATCAAGCTTGGTCCGACCGCGCCGTTCCCTGTACAAGATACTTTTCCCAGACCCGCAAATCAAGGGTCTGCATTCTCCAGCTATCACGGATCTCCATAAGCAGTACCAATATTAAAAGTTAACATCCTCCTTTTGCGGCTTTTGGTCCCTCCGATGACCAACAAGCGGTGCAAATTCAGAGCTTGTTCACCTCCTTTTCTCCGGAAAACTAGGATAAAGCTGCACCATCCGCTGTCTACAAATACCTCTGAACAGTCTTCATGGAAGGGGGGATAGAAGGACAGACCAAAGATCAGAGGAAGGAGGATATAAGATTACAGATCAGGGTGCAAGCAGCTTCCCTGATTCCCCCATTCTCATTGTATCAGAGCTCCAGTTGAAGAGCTCCTTTTCTTTCTCTCTTTTCCAAGCATTGTATTAAGCCTTCGCGGCTACTCTTTCTTCTAGTGAAATTCCTTCGCTGATCGCTCGGTGGACGTAGGGGACTTCCTCCCTGAACCACCTTAAATTATTGTGTGCTCTTCTGGATTCCCCGAACTCTCTTTCCTCTTAAGCCTTAACCATCAGGCTTACACCTCTGCGCGCCACCGTCTCAAGACTCTCTCTCTTTTTTGGTGTTCCTTGGAATCCCTTACATCCTACATCAACATCTTCTGATGCTTTCATTGAGACTCTGGGACGATGGTGGCTAGAACGCGCCGAACCAACTCCGCTGCTCGTAGTACACATGCGGGAGAACCTTTCGTTCGGGCGCCGGATGACAGAGCTTCGGCCTCAACCTCTCGGCGCCACGCCGAATCTGCTTCCTCCTCCAGAGGTACCCGTGTATCAAAACTCTTGGGGATGCTCGCGAATCTCACTAACCTGGTCACTGGCCTCACAGCCCAACAGGTCGTGATTCTCAGGCAAACTCAGCCAGTATGCGCAGTACTCCCTCTCCTGCCAGTTGCGGCAGTCCCTGCTCCTCTCCCGCCGGTCGCGGCGGCTCCTGCACCTCTTCCGCCGGTTGCGGCAGCCCGAGATCCTCTTTAGCGTGTGGCGGCGGCCCCTGCACCCCCTCCTCCTGTCGCCCTTCATATTCAACTTGTTGATAAAATTTCCCATAACAGCTATCAATCTGTTATCACGTGGTTCCAGCGTTGTATCCCTGCCGTACACGTGGTGCCTAGCTGGCCTTTGGCCTTCATTTCTTTTAACTAATCCATCTATCTGTTCTCACAAGTCAGACCTCGGTCAAACATCGGACACGATGGTTCAACCAAGCCTCGTCCTTGATGAGCCAGGACAATCTCGAGTAACATCGTCCTCGATGTTATAAAGCGGTGTCTGTCACAATCAAGCTTGGTCCGACCGCGCCATTCCCTGTACAAGATACTTTTCCCAAACCCGCAAATCAAGGGTCTGCATTCTCCAGCTATCACGAATCTCCATAAGCAGTACTAATATTAAAAGTTAACATCCTCCTTTTGCGGCTTTTGGTCCCTCCGATGACTAACAAGCGGTGCAAACTCAGAGCTTGTTCACCTCCTTTTCTCCGAAAAACTAGGATAAAGCTGCACCATCCGCTGCCTACAAATACCTCTGAACAGTCTTCATGGAAGGGGAAATAGAAGGACTGACCAAAGATCAGAGGAAGGAGGATCCAAGATTACAGATCAGGGTGCAAGCAGCTTCCCTGATTCCCCCATTCTCATTGTATCAGAGCTCCAGCTGAAGAGCTCCTTTTCTTTCTCTCTTTTCCAAGCATTGTATTAAGCCTTCGCGGCTACTCTTTTCCTCTAGTGAAATCCCTTCGCTGATCGCTCGGTGGACGTAGGGAACTTCCTCCCTGAATCACCTTAAATTATTGTGTGCTCTTTTGGATTCCCAAAACTCTCTCTCCTCTTAAGCCTTAACCATCAGGCTTACACCTCTGCGCGCCGCCGCCTCTCAGGACTCTCTCTCTTTTTTGGTGTTCCTTGGAATCCCTTACATCCTACATCAATATCTTCTGGTGCTTTCATTGAGACTCTGGGACGATGGTGGCTAGAACGCGCCGAACCAACTCCGCTGCTCGTAGTACACATGCGGGAGAACCTTTCGTTCGGGCGCTGGATGACAGAGCTTCGGCCTCAACCTCTCGGCGCCACGCCGAATCTGCTTCCTCCTCCAGGGGTACCCGTGTATCAGAACTCCAGGGGATGCTCGCGAATCTCACTGACCTAGTCACTGGCCTCACAGCCCAACAGGTCGTGATTCTCAGGCAAACTCAGTCAGTATGTGCAGTACTCCCTCTCCTGCCAGTTGCGGCAGTCCCTGCTCCTCTCCCGACGGTCGCGGTAGCTCCTACACCTCTTTCGCCGGTTGCGGCAGCCCGAGATCCTCTTTAGCGTGTGGCGGCGGCCCCTGTACCCCCTCCTCCGGTCGCTGAGGCTCCTGCTCCCGCGCTTCCTGTTGCAGCGCCTTCCATTCAGATGTTTGGCTCTTCTCAACCACCCAGACGCCCCTTTCGCCTCCAGGAGTTTCACCAGAATCCTCCTCCATCATGTCCGCTACCACAGCCTGCTTTCCTACCACCTTCCTTCCCTTCATTCCTTGCCGGAAGGGACCCCTTCTTTTCAGGCATTCAGGCCTCTCATAATGGGCCTGACTCTTTCTTTGGACCAATGGATGGCAATGCCCCTTTTGCCGACGCCATCCGGCTGGCCCCAATCTAAGAGAACTTCAGACTGCCTAGGCTTGAGGCATACAGAGCCGCGACCGATTCCCGCGAGCACTTTCAGGGGTTTGAGGCTGCAGTTCGTTACCGCCAGCCGGATGAAGCCACTAAGTGCCACCTCCTAGCCAACACTTTGAAAGGGGCGGCACTTAGCTGGTTCATCAAGGTGCCTAGGAGTCACATCTCCTCCTACGAACACTTGAAATGGGAGCTTATCGCCCGTTTCATCGGTCAGACCCAAATGGTCATCTCCGACATGGTGCTCGCCAACATTAAGCAAGGCGAGAGGGAAAGCCTTCGGGATTACACCAATCGCTTCTTCGCCACTGCGGTAGAAGCTGAAGATGTCGACCCTACGGTGGCCATGCACAATTTTCGGAGGGGACTCAAGGTGGGGGATCTGTTTAAATCCCTGCAAATGGCCAAGCCTCGGAGTTACCCAGAGCTTGTGGTCAGAGCCAGCCAATTTATGCTCCTAAAGGATGTCGAGTCCTCTCCCCCCAATGTTTCTGGAGTCAAGCAAGAGAAGAGAAAAAGGAAACATCGGGGTGATGAATCCCTGGTCACGAGGTTACATATAACCAAAAGTTATGGTCGAGATGAAGGGAAGCCATGACACATCCAGCACCAGAAGCATTTCTTCTCTCGGTCGCTTCCTGAAGTCTATGGGGCTGTCGTCAAACAAGGTTGGGTCTAACCTGTTGGACCCAAGCCAACGCCTCCAGTCGAAGTAGATCCTGACAATTATTGTGAGTTACACGGGAACTACGGGCACAAGCTTCACAAGTGCCGAGGCCTTAGATCTCTGCTTGATAAACTGGCAGATCAAGGCAAGCTCAAAGAGTTCATGTGGATTGCGTCGACCTTCACTGCTGCCCAGAAAGGAAAAGCCCCCAAAGTTACTGAGGCTCCTGCTAAAGCCCTACTGTCTCTAGTTCCTAACCAACAAGAGCGTCCTTACCCACATGCCGCCAGGACAGTGTNCCCACCCCCCCTAATTTAGATGTTGTTTTGGAGGTGGAGGAACCCCAAGACTCTCCCGTCATTTCTCCTCCTTGTATGGTTAATAAGGAGGTAGAGCTCTCTGACGATGGGCTTTCACCTGGTGATGATGATCCTCCTTCCCCTGCATGGCAGATTGTTGAAGGAAGAAGGAAAAGCAAGAGACTCCTTGAAAAAGCTAAAGGTTTATCTAAAGTTTATAAGGGTATTGTTGGTGCATCTCAGATTTCTCCCAAATCTTTTTTACCTTCTCAGGAGATTGATAAGGGGAAAGATGGTCTTTCTTTGTCTTCCCCTACTATTTCAGGTGGCTCATTTGAGAAACAATTCAAGATTATAGAATCCCCAGAAATTTTGAGGCATGGGTCAGCGGAAACTATTCACTTTGATAACTTGCATTTTCTCACTGGCTCACTCCACACCAATGAAGTTGGCTCCAGTCCAATGCAGCCCTTAATTGCTTCAGCCCATAATATCTCTGCATTGGGCTGGGTTTCAGCCCAAAAGAATTTGGGACAGACTTCAGGCCTTCAAATTTTAGCCCAACTTAATGATTCAGGTGAACTGGGCAAGAAATCAGCCCAACAGGTCCTTTGTAAGTCTTCAACCCTGCATGTTTCAGCCCTGCCAGCGGGAGCCCAGCTAGCTCCAGCCCATCAGGTTCTTTCAGACCAGGCCCACCAGCCCTCAAGCAGCTTGGGCCAAGAATCAGCCACTCTAAAGGCCCATCAGGTTTTGATCCAGCCAGAAAAGGCCCAGGTTTCAGATAAGGCCCTTCATTCTTAAGGTGAAATGGGTCAGGATTCAGCCCATTCGGATTTGGGCCAAGATCCAGCCCAAGAGGCTCTAGGCCAGACCTCAGCCCAGAAAGATTTGATCCAACCAGTTTTAGCCCATTCAGCTCAAGGCCTTATGGATTTGGTCCAGCAGGGACAGTCCTTCCTTAATCCATTTCAAAATCTCAACTTCTCCGGTTTAGATGATGAAGAGATATGTTGGGTGGGTGGTGAATATCACGCATGGTCCAAAGGCTTTGGCGGTAAAAGGGTGCGTCTTCTTAAAAATTGGATTATTATTAGGCTTTTATCCTTGCCAGATAATTCGTCTAATAAGTTGAAGAAAAAGGTTAGAAATTTAAATTGGCAAACACAACCCGTGGCTGGTTTGGATGCCCTCGAGGTCATTGATTCATCTAATGGTACAATTTTCTTTGGTTATTTCCCTCGTATGGATAAGATTTGGGCTTTTACTCACCTTCATTGTTTTCATCATAACAATGAACGATGTTTTTCGCCTAATTATGAACCTCATTTCATGTCTATGATCGCTGATGGATCTATTATTCCCCATGGGGAAGTTCTTGCCAATGGAGATGTGGTGAAAAAGGCTTTTGAGTTTTGTTAGTTTTCAATGATGGGCTGCAGTTTTGTTAGTTTTCACTGATGGGCCGCTCTGGGCCTTTTTTATTTTCACTGTTTCTGGGCCTGTTCTGTTTCTCGGATGGGCCATAAGGCTTGGGCTTCTCTACGGGCCGGGCCTTTTCTCAACCGCTGAACCTCTTTGCAGCCCGCTGGACTTTTGTTTTGCGGGCCGTGGGCCTTTTAAAGATGGTGGAGATTTTCTGCATGGTCTTGGGCCTTTTTTAAAGAATGGATTTTAGATTCTTTAGCTTTAATTTTTCATAGCATTTATGTAATGGGCCTTTACCATTATGTTTTGATGTTTCAAGCTTGTAATGGCCATGGGCCAATATTTCTTTTTTCGTTTGCGGATTGCGGGCCCGATAAATAATATCTTCCGCTTTTTTAATTTAAAAAAAAAAAAAAAATATACTAAACCATAAATTCTAAATCCTAAAACCCTAAATCAAACCCTAAACCCATTCTTGCCCTCCCTTTCTCTCTCTAGTTTTTGATTTTGGAGAGCTTCTCTCTCGAAGCACCTCCAAGTGGGCTGCCGGCGGCAAAAAAGGGTATCCGACGCTTTGAGGCGACAACGCGAAGGTTCTGGAGACGCCGAACTTCGGCGGCTTCGCTCCGGGGAGGTAAACCGCAGGACTTTCCCCCTCCACGCGAGTCACTTGCTCTGGTTCTCGGCGGCATTGGTTGAGTTTCCTGGTACTCTGCTCTTGGCGGCTTCTCCTGACTTCCCTCTCCTCCCCGGCGCGGTTTCTTCGTCATCGTGGCTGGCTGGTGGAGCAGCAGGCGGCGGTGGTGCTTCCTATTCTTTGGAGGAGGAGTTGAGTCCTTAGTGAGTGCTCTCTCGCAGGCGACTCTCGTCCATCGTCTGGTCTGGCATGGCCGGCGCTCGCGCGCGGGCGACTACCTCAGCGTCCGGAACGGAGAGATTCAGTAGCTGCCCCCCGTCGTTTCGGTCTTTGGACTCCTTGCCGCTGGTTTCCGGCGGTCCCGGCGCAGCTGACCTTCGGCTGGCACCCCTCGTCTCCGTTGCTGATGCAACCGTCACCGGAGAAGAAGACGCGTTGGCAGACTCCGCCACTCCGCGTGGATTACGCGTCTCCGACAGCGCCTGCCGTGCTTCTGACGCGGCGGGCCCCACCTACCCTGTTTCCCGCCCAGCCCGCCCATTTTTGGGCGGGAATTCTCTGCCACTGGACGAGTGGCCCCCACTCCGCTCGTCGGTGGGCCCCACCGCCTCCAGCCTGTGCATGCAGTCTGCTGGGCTGCGGCTTCCTGGCCCGCCATCCGTTGGGCCGTCCGATGGTGGGCTGCCTTTGACTGGCCGGTCTCTGTCTAGGCCGTCCCGTGATTGACTTTTCCCTATGCCGCCAGCCCAAGTCCATTCCTCCGTTTTGGGCCTGGACAGAAGCCCAATTGAAGCTCCAGCCAGCCTGCCCACATCTTCCAACAGCAAGCTCCTTTGCTCAGAAATTCCCCGCGGCAAATTTGACTCCGACAAATCCAGCAACCCTCACTTGTGGGGAGGTAAATCCTTCGCCCAAGCTACTTCCATTTCCTCGAATGTGGTACAATTACAACTTGAGCATGAAAACTTTAAAGAAGCCCATTTCATCGGTGGTAAACCTACATTCGACTTTACGGAAGCTGAGCTCGACAGGATGGCTAAGCCATTTGAAAACACGACGGTTGGAAAGTTTAGCTTCTATAGACCTCCGATGTTGGAAATTCGAAATTTTTTCAACTCTCTTAATCTGCTTGGGCAGTTCAGTCTAGGTCTTTACGACCAAAAACATATCTTGATACACTGTTCTGATGAAAGAGACCTCACCAGGGTCCGTCTTCTGGGTTCTTACTTCGTGAATAAGAACCTTCTTCGGATTTGGAAGTGGGAGGTCGGATTTCGTCCCGGTCATGTGTCTTCTCTCACTCCAGTCTGGTTGTCCTTTCCTGGGTTGCCAGTAGAATTCTGGGGTAGCCTTAAATCCCTAGTCTCTATCTTTGGTAATCCTTTTCAAGTGGATAAATCCACTCTCAATTTCTCTAGACCATCTGTGGCTCGTATTCTTGTAGATCTCTGTGGATGGCAAAAATGGTTTCACCCAAAAAGTCTATATTGAAAATAAGCCACATTATTGACGACTGCTTCAAACTCGGCCACTCAATTCTTAACTGTTATTTCAAGACCCCTACTCTAAGGGTCAGAACCTCTCCAATATCTCCTCATGGTCCTTTTTCAAATGACCAATACCAAGCCCAAGCCCCCTCAACCTTTGCTATAGGTAATGGGCCGTACAAGGCCCAAGATGCTGATTTTCCCAAAGAGAACCCACCAATTGCCCTAAATCAAAGCCCCACCCCTCCTTTGGGCCATGATGGGACCCCTGGTATTTGTGAAACCAACCCTCCCCTCTCACCGAAAACTTTATTGGCTCCTCCTTCTATTAAACATTTAAACTTGTCTCATGCCCACCCACACCCACACCCACACCCACACCCCCACCCTCACCTATTTCACCTATTCCACCTCTTCCTTGTGGACCTCCCATTGCCCTTCCAATAGAAAATGCCCACCTGCTCCCCAGCCCACCTCAACCCCAAGGCACCCCTCTAAAATCTTCATCAAGCTTGGGCCAAGTTTAGGCCCACCCGGACTCCTTTCACCAAGGCCCACCGCCCTGTTATAAACCCCCACCATGTAATACCCCTCCACAAAACCTCCCACAGCCCTTGGAGTCTATTGGGCTTCCCCAAGCCCACTCCTCTTTAAGCCCACCTCCACCATCCCCATTAACAACATCTGGGCCTTTCCTTGCTTCTCCTGCCTTATGCAAGGATAAGGCACACCAAGCCACGCTTGAAGCCAAAAGCCCACCTCCCTCATCCAGGCCTTCATCTCCACCAAATAACCACAGTCCATCTTCCCCTCTTAAACTCGTTGGGCCTCCCCTTGAACCCTCCTCGAACTCAATACCTCCCTTGGCTTTTGAAGATAATCATCACCCTTGTGTACTTTTACAAGCTCCTATTGGGCATGATCCCCCCCCGGTTAGTGAGGATGAAACCCACCCTTGGGTTTTAGTCCAAAATAAAAAAGCTAAGGGCAAAGGGAAAATCCTTGGCACCGTTGGAAGTACTGATTTTCCTGAAACAACCCCTGCCCCCCCCCTCAAGTCCCACTTCTCAAGACACCCCCTCTCCTCAACCCTTTTCGGCTCGTGTCCTCTCTTCCCCCTCCCTTCTTCGCATCCATTTTTCACATATTTCCCTGGTCCTAACTCAGCCGATTGACAATTTATTTTTTGATCGGCCTGGTTTCGGCCAACTCATCTTGACTACTACTACTTTTTGTCAAGTTCATCGGCATTGGGCCTTTCTTCATAGGGGTTGTAATTCCCCTCAATGCAAATGTTTTGATGAGGAGACTGATTTCATTAAAGAGATGGTGGATGGCTTCATAAGAAGTTTAGGGTCGATTTCTATTGATGGGATTTGGGCTTATGACCGTCTCACAATTAAAGACTATAGGAGTGGTGGGCATGGGTATAACCTCAGACGCAGGGACAGAGAAGTTGGGAGTAGTCACTGAGAATTCATGAGAGAGAAAAGAAGGAAAAAAAAATGCTGTACTCTCACTGCATTCGGCCACTTTACTCTGTTCGCCGGAATCTCCTCCGCCTCCCCGCCGGAAACCGCGTGAAATCCGCGCAGCAACCGTGTGAACACCGCGGTTTACACGTGGGAGCTCGCCGTGGCCGACAGAATCGCTTGGCACCTGACAGCGTTGGTTCCCGGGACCGACAGCAGCGTCAGTTTTCCGGGCGGGGTTCGATCGCTGCTCGACACGTCGCTCACCCCTCTGCCCCGTGGGGCCCAGCTCCTGCAACATCCTCTCTCCTTCCCGCGCAGGATCAGCTGGGCCGGCTTCACCCTGGGCCGCGCTTTCCTCCCTGTTGAACCCACTAGCAGCCCTTTATGGGCTCTGATTCTCCAGCTTTAGCTTTGGGCTTAGGCCCAGCCGAACATCTGATCTCCCTACTTGTGGGCTTCGGCCCAGCTTCACTCCCAGACCTACCTTCAGCCAACTCTGGACTCAGAATTTCCCTTCAATTGTTTTGGACTTTGGCCCAGTTCCATTGTTCTGCGCCTTGGCCCAGTCTCACCACTCCTCCACTTTTGGTGGGCTTCGGCTTTTGCCCACTTCAAAATACCTTCCCTTGATTTCCTGTGGGCTTCGGCCCAAGTACTATTCACCTTATCTCGGCCTCATTCAGTTTGGGCCTCTCCAGCTCAAATGGATGGGCTCTAAATCTGCCACCCAGTTGAACCCTTTCCTTTGGACCTGTATCTTGGGCCTTGGCCCACGCTCATCCATCCTTCCACTAAGGCCCACCTGATAATCCATGGTTTGGCCCTTGGGCCTATGTTTTGTTTTTCACTTTTTTTATCATGTATTGGGCCTAGCCCATCCTTTTTAAATGTTTATCATGTAATGGGCTTTTGGCCTCAAAACTTTCATGTAATGGCTTTTAGCCAAACTTGTTTGCCTTAATGGCGGGTTGGGGGCCCGATGAATAATATCTCCCTGAGTTATATTTTAAAAAAAAAAAAAAACCCTAAAACCCTAAACCCTAAACCCTAAACCCTAAAACCCATTCTCTCCTTTCCTTTCTCTCTCTAAGTTTTTAAGAGGGAGAGCTTCTCTCTCTAAGCTTGTGAGGAAGAAGGGTTGCCGGCGGCTCCCGCAGGGCTGCCGGCGGTGAGAAAGGCGAGCACCGCCTTCCACTGGTTCCCTGCCACCCTTCTGCCGCGTCTTTGCTGCCGTTGGCCGACGTTTATGGCCGAGAAGGGTGTTTCAACAACTTTGCCGGAGTCCTTTCACGTCGTCGGCGATCTGTTCGTGCTCCTCCTTCCTGTCTCATCGTCGGCGCTGCTCTTCGTCGTGGTCGTTTTGGTTTTGCGACAGGGGTATCTCTCCCTGCTTCTCCTCCGCCTCCTGCCGTTTGGCGACGTAGTTTCGGCAGTGGTGGTGTGGTGGTGTGGCTCATTGGGGGAGAGGTAGTTCGTGGTCTTTGGCGTCGTCACGGCCTCACGGTAACCTCGCCGGAGTTCCCTGCACTCTCGCTGCCGGAAAACCTCACCCACGCCGGACGTCCGCGTTCGCCGACCAGATCCAGTTTTTCCGTGGGGCAACGCCTCGTGTCTCCCGTAGTGGCCGACAGCCTCTGGCCTCGCTGGGCGGGAGTGGAGGAGGGGGCGCCACGCGGCCTGATTTTCCTGCGGTGGGTCCCAGCTGCCCTTTGGCCTTCCCGCTTCCCGCATGGACTTTGGGCTGGTTGGTGGCAGTGGCCCAGGGTTGGATCCTAGGCCTGATGGGCCTCTTGGTGGGCTTTCTGCAGCCCAGAATCATCTTTCAGCTGCTGGGCCTTCCTTTACAGATGTGTTAAGAGGGCCGAATTTTTCCAGCCAGCCACCTTCTTCTTCACAGCAAGGTACTTTTCCTGGATTGCTTCCTGAGTTTGAAATCGCCAAATCTTTTGATTTGTTGAATGGAATGCCAACTTTTATATTTTCCAAGGAGGAAATTCAAACTATGTCAAAACCTTTTGAATCTACTCTTGTTGGATTTTTCCCAAAAGGTAGACCAAGCATGGATGATGTGAGACTCTTTTTTAGATCCTTAAATCTTCTAGGGGGTTATCATGTTAGCACTATGGATGCTAGACACATTTTGGTTAGATGCGCTCTATCTCATGATCTGAATCCAATGCGTCGGCATGGTACTTATTATGTGAACACCAAACCTCTTAGAATGTGGAAATGGGAAAGTGGCTTTAGGCCAGGACATGAGTCCCCCTTAGCTCTTATCTGGATTGCTTTTCCGGGTTTACCAGTTGAATTTTGGGGTGGCTTAAAATCTTTTGTCTCAGTTTTTGGCAAGCCCATTCAATTGGATAAGGCCACGTCTGATCTGACTAGACCTTCTGTCACCAGGGTCCTCGTTGAGTTTGATGCGAGAAAATCCTACCCTGATGAGATTTTTATCTCCCTTGGTGGGAAATCTGGCTTCAAACAATCTGTGGTTATTGAAAAGAGGCCTTTTTACTGTACACATTGTTATAAATTGGGTCACTCTCTGCAGCTTTGTTATTTCAAACATCCTGGGCTCAAGCCCAAAGACAAGGTTTTTTAAAAAAATAATTTCCCTGAGGAAGGCCAACCACAGGTCACCACACAATGGGTGGTAAAGCCCAATGATACTCTCCCGCAATTTGATATAGTGCTCGATCAACCTTCCCATGTGGATACTTCTCTTCCTTCAGATGGGGTCTTTGGGGTACCTCTCCCCAATTCAGTACCTCCCCCCATTACGACACCTCAAACCTCTTATGGTAATTCTCATCTTTGTATGGTTAACAAGGAGATTGACCCCTCTGACGATGGGTGTTCTCCTTGTGATGATGATCCTCCTTCCCCTGCGTGGTAACTTGTTGAAGGAAGAAGGAAAAGCAAGAGACTCCTTGAAAAAGCTAAATGTTTGTCTAAAGTTGATAAGGGTATTGTTGGTGCCTTTCCGGCTCCTTCCAAACCTATTTTATCCTCTCAGCAGATTGATAAGGGGAAAGATAGTCTCCCTTTGCCATCCCCTAGTGGTTCAGGTGGGTCATTTGAGAAGCAATTCAAGTTTACGGAATTCCCCAAAATTTTGAGGCGTGGGTCAGTGGAAAATCTTCATTTTGATAATTTGGAATTCCTCACTAGCTCACCTCTTACCAGCCCTATGGAGCCCTCACTTGATTCAGCCCATCATATTTCAGCCCAGCATTTTAATATCCAGGATTTGGAAAAGGCCCATCAGATTCCAGGTGAATTGGGCCAGGATTCAGCCCAACAGTTTTTGGGACAGATTTCAGGCAAACAGATTTTGGCCCAACAGGATAATTCAGGAGAAATGGGCCAGATTTCAACACAGCAAGCTTTGACGCTCCCAGCAGGGGCCCAGACAGCTAAAGCCCACCAGGTTTTGTCCCAAAATGGTGCTAATCAGGTTTCAGATAAGGCCCGTCAGCCTTCAGGCGATTTGGGCCAGGAATCAGCCACCTCAGCCCATCAGGAGATGGGCCAAGATTCAGCCCAGCAAGCTTTAGGCCAGATCCCAGCCCAGCAGGAATTGATCCAGCCAGCTATAGCCCAGCCAGCTCAAGGCCATAAGGCACTGATTTTGGCCCATCAGGGCCAGTCCTTCCTCAATCCATTTCAAGGTCTGAAGTCTTTGATCGCTGATGGATGCTAATGGCCTTTGATTTAATCTGCTTGGGCTTCATTCTGGTGGGCCGTTTCCGGGCCTTTTTCTGTTCTGGCGGGCCGATTTTGATGGGCTGTTCGGGCCTCACTGTTTTGGGCCTCCCTTATAGGCCCAGCGAATCAAGGCTGCTGGGCTTTTATTTCTGGTTTGCACTTTGAGCTTGCTTTCATGATGGGCCTTGGGCCTTTTGTTCACATGTTGGTCTATGGCTTACTTCATGTAAAACCCATAAGTGCCTTATGGGTTTTTTATTTCTTTTATGTTTTGGGCCTTTGCCTTAACTATCATGTAATGGCATGTGCCTTAGTTTTCTTTTTGGTTAGCGGGACGGGGCCCGATGATTAATATCTCCCCCTTATTAAATAAATAAAAAAAAAACACTAAACCGTAAACCCTAAAACCCTAAAACACTAAAACCTAAACCCTAAAACCCTAAAACCCTAAACCCTAAACCCTAAAACCCTAAACCCTAACCCTAAACCCTAAACCCTAAACCCTAAACCCTAAAGCCTAAAGCCTTACCGTCTCTAGTTACCATGAATTTGGGTTACATTGATGTCTTCGCATGATCTCCTGAAGATATTTTAGGTGTTGATAGGGCTAAACCCTAAACCCTAAACCCTAAAACCCTAAACCCTAAAAGCCTGTCATTCCCTACAAACTTGCTATTTTCAGTATCCTGAGCTTAGAATCCAAAACAAGCCCGTCCCAAATCCCAATGGGTCGCTATTGGCCCAATACTCTCACTTGTCTCCTCCATTGGGCCTTGAGGAGGCCCATGCAGATTTTGAAATCTCCGACTCCCCTTTTGGCCCAATTGAGGCCCAGGAAGATCCTAAGAGGCCCATGAAGACTTGACTCATGATGGGGCCCTTCCTGTAGCTGTTGGTGGGCATCCCCTAGATCCCCCTTCATCTCCTCTTTCCCCTTCTCTTAATCCTAATCCAGCCTTTGTTGGGCCTCTCATTGAAACACAATCTACCTCCACCCCTCAAGAGCTACCTAGCGCTCCTCTTGCCTCTCTATCTACTGGGCCTCCCCTTGATTTAACAGCCCATTTAAACTCCAACCCCCCCCCCCCCCCCCCGTCTTGCCCATCTCTGGAGGGGCCTTCATCCTCCCAAGCTTGTTCCCTTGATGGGCCTCCCAAGGCCCACCAAGTTACCTTGGCTCTCCCAACTCCTCTTCCCAATTCCCCGCCTCACCTCGGAACACCCCCCCTTCTCTCTCTCCTCTTCCTCCACCTCCTCCCCTTTCCCCGCCTCACCTCGAAGCCCCACCTCTCCTCTCTCCTTCTCCTCCACCTCCCCCCTCAACCACCCCATCCCCTCCCTCTAACTTTGAGGGGGCCATCTTTATAGTGAGCCTCCTCCCTCCTTCCTCCACCCATCCTTAGTTGGTCCCCCTGAAGTCCTTTTTAACCCCAACCCTCCTTTGGTATCTCAAAACACTTCGATAGTTTCTGGGCCTTTTTAACCCTACCCCTCCCTCTTTGAATGATTTAGACATTTTCCCTCCTCTTCGGCAAGCTATGTCTCAAGGTGTGTCGTGCCCGGACCTTGACGAGGACATTGTTTTTTTCGAACCTTCCCTCTTAGCTCCCTATGATGACTTATCTTATTACCTAGTCGAGCCTTTTGTTAACCCACCCTCCCTCCCTTGCTTATATGATCGATCCATTTTCCCCCCGCTGTCCCTCTCCTCCTCTTGAGTGTTTGGCTCTAGCCTAGTCGCAGGGAAAGGTTTGGAAAAGAAAAAAGAAAAAAAAGAAAAAAAAAAAAAACATCTCCCCTGGATTTTGGCTTTACCCTCCTCTTTTTGCTCTAATCTTGGACCTTGGCCCAATTCAAAGCCTTTCCTCCCTAATCCTTTGTTTTCTCCCTCTTGGTTTCCTTTCTTGGGCCAGGACTCTTTGGGCCCTTTTCCTTTCGGGCTTTAGCCCAGACAGAACTCTCCGTGGCCCAGTGACCTTCCCTTCTACTTTCTGATGGGCCTTGACCCATTTTAACACCCCTCCCCTGCTGTGGGCTTCGACCCACCTAAAACTGTTTTACTCAGCCCACCCTCATATTTCCTTTGTGGGCTTCACAGCCCATTCCATAACACTCTCAATCATCATTCAGTGGGCTTTGGCCCATTTAAGACAAGCCTACTCTAACTTTTTGGCCTTTGCCCTACATTGGTGTGGACATTTTCGGTTTCGGGCCTTTGGCCCAAAATGACTATCTTTTGCTTGTGATGGCCCTTGGGCCTCTTTGCTTACCAAAGCTGATTCATCTCTTGTAAAGGGCCTTGGCCTTTACTATTTTGTGTGGATTTCTTTTGCCTAAAAATAGTTATCATGCATTGGGTCTTCGGCCCTAATGTTAAGCTTTATCATGTAATGGGCTTTGGCCCAAAATCTTATTATGTATTAGCCTTGGCAAAAAACTGTTTGCCACTTGGCGAGTTGGGGCCCGATGAATAATATCTCCCCTTTATTATAATTAAAAAAAAAAATCCTAAACCCTAAACTCAAAATTTTTTACCCGAAACCCTAAACTCTAAACCTTAAACCCCTAAACCCTAAACCCTAAACCCTAAACCCTAAACTCTAAACCCTAAACCC